>OZ023266.1:134524503-134742003 GCA_964006375.1 Tillus elongatus | reverse complement strand
GCGGTAGACTAGGGTGTAAATAAGTGGTGTAGAAGACGCTAAGGAGTTCAGATGTTGAGATTTAGACAATAATTTGTGTATATGAAATAAGATGTTAGTTATAAGAATGTTATTATGATGTAATTAAAATATAACCATAAATCATTTAGAAGGCAGACTGTCTTGGAAACGAAAAGTTTGAAAGGTAAAAATTAATTGGAAAGGAAATGTCAGACTAGAGAGATGTTGTGAATTTGGGGTGAATTTAACTGATGAATTTGAAAGTAAAAGTCAGTTTGGGGATAATTTAATAAGCAGAGGTGCATATTTTTTGAAAGTACGCGTCGGATGAAAGAAAAATAGGAAATAAAAAGTAAGTTTGGAGAGATTCGAAAGAAATTGAAAGTAAAAGTCAGTTTGGATATAATTTAATGGGGAGAGGTATTTGGAAGTACGTGTCAGATGAAAGAAAAAGAGGAAATAAAAAAGTAAGTTTAGAGAGATTAGATAGAAATTGGAAGAAAAAAACATGCATCATATTTCGATAAAAATGCAAAAATGCAATAATATAATGGTGCTCGAAAAAACAATTGTAGGGATCACGAACGACTTATGGACCACCCCGTGATTCTCAAAATAGTTTTATAAGACGCTGCTTAAGACACCCTATAACTAACGTATAGAATTTTTTGTCTTAGCTTGTATAATAATAATTATATTGAGCTATACTGTAGAAATGAGTCACCCTGTATATATCTAAACAGCTAAAAACTGGCAGTAAACCCGGATATGGGTTCTAGGGGGCCTAGTTTGCGCTGATTTGAAAATTAGCTAAAAATTATAGACCGCTAAACCATAGACTCAACTAAACCCACAGTCAAAGCATCAACTTACGAGTAACTAAACCTACAGGCAAAGCATCAGGGAAAGGGTATATTTGAAATGAATTTTCTGTAAATATTTTAGCAGAATGAAGGAAAATGACGGTTGAAGCTGAAACCTAAGGGTTTGAAGAACACCCTTCTTGTTGTGACATTTTGTTTACATAATCCATATTTGTTTTAGGTTCTTTGCCTAAATATTGCGGATTTGGACGTTTCTAATCGCGACTTTGACGTTTTGAGCAAAACTCCATATTTTGTTTCTTAAACTGCCCATAACTGTTTTGTCTTTAAACCTACAGACCTAAATTTTGGTACGTAGTTTCTTATAATGCAAACACATGTACAAAATTGTAGTTCGAACCGACTTTAATTAAAATTTTCTTTCTATACTTTTCTGCAAAACTGTTATTCTGTTCCTATAGCAACGGGCTTTGTTGTTAACATGGCTGATGTTTGAATTATTAAGATATTCTCGAGAGGATATCGTAGCGACATCTATTGATATTATTTATATTGGCCATTCAATTTTAATAATTACTTAAAAATGTTTTTAGTTTGCAGCTCGAAACGACTTTAATTAAAATTTCCTTGTCTACTTTTCTGCAAAACTGTTATTCTGTTCCTATGGCAACGGGCTCTGCTGATAACATGGCTGATGTTTGAATTATTACGTTATTCTCGAGAGGATGTCGTAGCGACATCTATTGATATTATTTTCAATCTCTTTATTTAACGGGCTAAATTCTTTTTTCTTTTAGATGTTTGACTTAAATGACATTTAAGTCGTCGTAAAATTCTTATTGCTGGTTGTGTTACTTGTTTGAGTAATTTCTGTTTGAAGTTGTAACAGTTAGATTTATTTTCCACTGTATTATAAATACCTTGGCGTCAGTAACGGCTTCTGTTGTTACGTACTGCTTACACTCAATTATTTACTGGAGAGGTTATTCTTTGTTGTGAACACATGTGCACCGACGATGCCGACTTTACACTGTACTTTTAAAACACTTTGGCTTGACGTTTCACAAGTTTTACTATAATTTTTGGAGAATAATACAGTGGATGTTTAAAACGTGATGTTCGCCTGTCCTGTTCAAAACGCTCTCTCTCTGCTATCTCGAAGATGTCGTATGTCGTCTTTCTTGTTCTCTGCCAACCCGGTTGCATTAATTGCAAATGTGCAAATGGTTATGTCACCTGATCCAATGAATGCAGTTTGTTTAGTCAAAAACAATCACTTCCCTTGCAGTTCATGAATTTTTATAACTACTGATTGATTCAAGGTTAGTAAAAAACTATGTTCATAATAAGCGGCAAGTTCAAAATTTATAATTCACTGTTTATACTATAGCTAACCTAAAACATTGTTTACATTTTCTTAAATTACTTATTCAGTCCATTGTACATAATGCTTAACACTTGCTAATGTCTTCGTTTACATATTGAAGCTTAATAAGTACAATTAGTTTTGTTACAAATAAATATTTCATCGTGACTATCGGAAATACATAATTTTAAATTTTCAAACTCAATGTCAAACTGCCTTAAGCTTTTTATCATAGCTCTATATATATATATATATATATATATATATATATATATATATATATATATATATATATATATATATATATATATATATATATATATATATATATATATATTTGTACTTCGGAAATGAGTAATGATCCAAATTTGCGTTCATTGGAAGAAAAGAAACGTCTAAAGTCGCGATTTCCTCATAAGCAATTTCTTACAACCAAATCAGCTAAAAGCTTAAGTACCAAATAAGCAAAATCTGTTTATTGTTTTACTCGATATTCAGACAATGTTTTAAGAAAACGCAAGCTCAAGCAAGAAATAAAACAGAAAAAGGCAATAATTCTGTCCAACGGTTTCCATATAACTTAATTTGGTGGGTACAGCGTCACTGAATAATTTACAACTGGGCAACTTGGATTTCGACTGCCATATTTCTTCCGATTAAGAAGGAAGTAAGTTTACCATCAACATAAATTTTCATCTGTGAATGAATCCTCGAGATGGTATGTGTGAAGATCAATAAGAATCGTATGATTCGAAGAATAAAAGATTAAGATAAAAGTATCGCGTCTCTGGACTAAATTTTTCACGGCCGACACAATTCTTTGAATCGAACAATAGAAAGTTGAATTGAATATTAACGTCCAAAGAAAAGCAGAGCAAGCCTATAGATATAAAGACAATTTAGTTAATTAAGCCGCTGCTTGACATTTTGTTAGCTTGTTAAAATTGCAACAAAGGCATTTGATAAGTCTTGTAGAAGTAAATTATTTTAGTGAATTTTCGTAAAAAAAATCACTAATGAGGAGATCTGTGTTTATATATATATATATATATATATATATATATATATATATATATATATATATATATATATATATATATATATATATATATATATATATATATATATATATATATATATATATATATATATATATAGTGTGTCCATGGATTGAGTGTAGGTGAGGTATAAGTGACAAAAAATTTTTGAATTAGATTATGATATACTTGGAATCGCACCTGCTTTGTCTTAAACTAACATGTTGAGTAAATAAACAAAATCAATTAATATACAGGGTGTTAACGGGAGCGTTAGGATATTGGAGGAATAGGGTCGTCGAACTAAGCGTATTTGAACATCGGTAAGGGTTTAATTATAAATTAAATAACTCACAGAGATTTCAACAGTAACATTATAAATAACAACTAAGATGAACCTAACGTAGACTGTTACATCGTGAATCTTAATTCAACAGTATTTTTATGTATATCAATAAACAATATTTATAGTATTCTTAATTAGTTTCCGACCTTCCGGATTGCCGACTTCATCATTCCTAGATACCTTGCACGTTGCTAATTTGCGTTGTTTACTGTTTATATAACAAATGAAATAGCTTCAATGCCAATGTTATCCATACAACTCTGACCTCTAATTATGTGCAATATTTACATTCCTTAGTTTAGATAGATTTCTTAATACTAATTTCACTTGTGATTTAACTGATCTTAATAATTATGTTTTCCATGCGTTTCTAATGCCCTTCTTCAACTGTCATTATTCTCTGAACATAGGGTGGTTTAGAACTGATTTAATTAAATGTGTTAACAGTAAACTACCTTCGTTTATAAAGATACCCCAAAAAGTTATAAACAAAACTTGTTTAGAATTAAAATCTATGACAGGCTCTCAATTTTCAGCCACATCAGCCTACTTTGAATTTTCAAGTAAATTATTACAAATTTTTCCCTATCAACATGGAGCTTTTTACCTGTGGTTTTCCGAACGCAGGTTCGCAAATTAAGTAAATGCACGGCATTGGTCTATGGAGAATCCAAATTATAGAGTTAATTGCAGAAGACAATGCCATAAATAGTAAATGTGTGGTGTGCTCTTTCTTACACTGGGTTAATTGGGCCATATTTTTTTGAGCGGAATATGAACCAGAACAGTTATCTGGAAATGCTGAAATATTCTTCAAGACCATTTGCATAACATGTCACTAGAAGATAGACAAACAGCATACTTTCAGCATGACGGTCACCCAGCACATGCAACAGGAATCGTTCGAGAATGGTTAGATCGCAAATTTCCTGGGCGGTGAATTGGTCGATATGGGCCAATACCTTGGCCTCCCAGAAGTCCGGATCTTACCTTAATGGACTTTTATTTATTTTAATTCTAAACAAATTTTGTTAATAACTTTTTGCGGTATCTTCATAAACGAAGGTAGTTTAGTCTTAATACATTTCATTACATCAGTTATAAACCATCCTGTATAATAATTGATTTTGTCCATTTTCTCAATCTCAGTTTAAGACAAAGCAGGAGCGATTCCCAGAATATCATAATCTAATTCGAAATTTTTTTGTCACTTATACCTTACCCACACTCAATCCGTGTACACACTATATATATATATATATATATATATATATATATATATATATATATATATATATATATATATATATATATATATAAAGTGATTTACAACGCAATGGACACAGAATGTGTGCGTGTAGTGGACCTCAAAATATCGTCGATTTTTTATATAAAATTTTTTTCTGACGCCCATGGTTGGTTAGATATTGACCTCGGAAGATTCTTTAAGAATGACAAGAAACAGCTGTATTGCAGCAGTTCCCTAACATAAAACAACCAAATTTGGTAGATGGTTTTCTTCTATCACCATCCTTATTTCACAAAAATTAGGCGTGGGTCACCCTTTATTGATTTGATTTTCTTGAACCCTAACCTAATTACAAGTTAAAGTCCATCAATTTTATAGGAAATTAAATTTTCTACCTTTTTCTACTCTTGCTACATTTTCGAAACAACCCGTTTTTAAGAAAATTGAGATTTTTTGAGTTGAGAACAAAACAAAATTATGTCACTTGAAGGTTTTATTAAATATTAAAAACTCATAGGGGATGCCTTGGGCGCTCTGGAAATCATTTGTTGCTAGGTTACAGTTGTTGTCAAATCTGACATTACTTAAATTTGTTAAGTTTCATAATAATTATTGTCTTGTGTTTCTTGTTTTCTTTTGTGATAATAATTTGTCGCTCAAATGGCTGGAAAATTGACGGTTGGCGAACAAATTGACATGCTTGTGGTATGAGGGTTTTGCGAGCGTAATTGCCGCAGAAATGTAGAGGTATATCAAAGAAGATTTCCTAATCGTAATATACCACATCGTCAAACGTTTGCCAATGTTGAACACAGAGCTCGGGAAACAGGTTCTTTTTTCATCAAAAATGCTGGAGGACGCGTTCATCATGTGAACGCACGAACTGAAAAGCGTCTTCAAGACAGTATTGAAAGTGAGCCTCAAACCAGCACCAGACGATTATTCAGACAGTTTCATATAACACAGCCGACAATACATAGAATTATCCGACGCAATCTGCGGCATCCCTATCACCTTCAAAAAGTGCAAGTACTGCTACCGACAGGATTTAGAGGCAAGACTGTTTTTTTTTTTTTTGTAATTTCATTTTACATCAGAACATCCATTTTCCTAAGACCATTCTTTTTACGGACGAAGCTTGCTTTACAAGCAGAGGGATCGCGAATGTGGACAACTGCCACGAATACTCGGATGCAAATCTTCTTGGTACAGTAACCCACCATTTACAAAGAGAATTTGAAATAAATGTGTGGGCAGGTATTGTTGGAGGATATTTGGTTGGGCAGGATATTTTACCAAACCGCTTAAACGGCGCAACATATTTGCTTTTCTTGCTAAATGTTCTTCTTGAGCTACTGGAGGTGCTGCCCTTACAACTGCGCAGCAAAATGCGGTTTACGCATGTGGGGGCGCCGCCACATTTCACTTCAAATGTTCGTGGATTTTTAAACCAACAGTTTCCAAATCGATGGTTAGGTCGCGGAATTAATTGCCCTCAACATTGGCTGGCACGATCACCAGACTTGAATAAATGTATTTTTTTTCTCTGGGGGGCTTTAAAAGAATCTGTGTATTTGAGACCAGCTGAAACTGAGTAAGATTTGTGGAGTCGCATCAATAATTAATTGATCATTATTAAAAGGGACGTCCAATTACTTAACAGAGTCAACTTTAATTTTCAACGAAGGGTGCAGTTGAGTGTGAGAGAAAATAGAAGACACTTTGAACAATATCTTTAGTGTTTTTTATAATTTTTTTTATTTATTAGTTTTTAATAGCGTTTGTTAAATTTTAGATATGTTAGTGTTTAATAAAGTCTTCAAGGGGCATGATTTTGTTTTGATATCAACTATAAAAAACTCACTTTTCTAAAAAACGGGTGGTTTGTCGAAAAATTGACAAGAGGAGAAAAAGATATAGAATTTAATTTGCTATAAAATTGATGGACTTTAATTTTTAATTAGGTTAGGGTTTGAAAAAATCAAATCATTAAATGGGTGACCCAACCCTAATTCACCCCTTTTTGAATTTATATTTACGAATTTTTTTTCCAATACGGATGTTAATAAAAGAAAACCATCTACCAAATTTGATTGTTCTATGTTAGCGCACTGCTGTAATAAGCTGTTTCTTGAAATTATTAAAGAATCTTCCGAGGTCAATATCTCACCAACCACGGGCGTCAGAGAAAAATTTTATATAAAACATCTGCATGTTTTGAAGTCCTCTACACGCACACATTCTTCGTCCATTGCGTTGTGAATCAGCCTGTATTTATACACACACACACACACACACACATATATATATATATATATATATATATATATATATATATATATATATATATATATATATATATATATATATATATATTACATTATATATATAATGTTTATTTACCCAAGTAAAGTACAATTTTAGTAATAGCATTCACAATTTCAACAATTACAAAGATCTTAACATGATTATGTAAACTACTAACTGCTAACATCCGCAGGCAAATTAAACATAAGAGAGAGAGAGAGAGCGAGAGAGAGACCCCCAAAGGCGAACCTGCATGCGGGTTATTATATCTCCTTATACTTTTCTAAAC
The DNA here is from genome assembly GCA_964006375.1 of Tillus elongatus. NCBI lineage: Eukaryota > Metazoa > Arthropoda > Insecta > Coleoptera > Cleridae > Tillus > Tillus elongatus. The sequence goes on along the minus strand of OZ023266.1, from coordinate 134,734,585 downwards.
AAAAATTTGCACACAACGTGCCACAAAAAACCTATATATAAAATAAATATACAATAGTGTACGTAACCTAAAGTATCTTACACTTACACTCTCTCAAATCACTGGTGTAACTCAGACCAGCACAAGTGTAGCCACACATTAGCACATTTGAACAACACACGTACCCACTGACACACATGCGGTAAAGAAAAGCAGTAATGAATACAATAAGTAACAGAAACCACATATCAGACGCACACTTCCACAAACTCACATACATATACACCGCAACTAGGAAATTTGTGACCAAGACTTGAAATAAAGTCCAGTATCTATCAATCCGTGGCCTCTTCTCTGGTCGTTTAAATAATCCACAACTTAATTCTACGCTTGAAAAGAGAAAGAGAGTTCAACTTTTTTAAATATTCTGACAGAACATTGTATATCTTTGGAGCAAGGTCTGTGAGGATAGAAGCCTTAACATTTTTTCGAGTATGGATCAGAAGCGCTAGGATATAAGTCTGTCTAGGATAATTCCTGACTCCCTAAAGAGCGCATCGCTAGGGTACACAAAACACCTGTTGTAGACAATTTTCAATATCGACTTCTGGAACACTTCCAACCTCTTATAGAAACAGTCCGCCACACCGCCCCGAGCAATAATCCCATAGTTATTATCAGTGTGCACCAATGCATAGTATACACTTCTCAGATGATCCAAGTCAAGGAACTTTCTCAAATATTTACATTTGCAATTTAAACACCTCAACTCACCGACCAATTCGTTAGCATAGACATCCCATTTCATGTGGCTGTCCATGATCACCCCAAGGTATTTAATCGTTGAACTGGAGGGCAGCGTCATGTCGCAGCCATTATATCTGAACGTTATGTCTGTATAGTCAGGCAGGTGAGATCTGTAACTAGAATACGGTGAAATTTTTGTTTTATCCATCAAAAGTTTTTCACTGAAATAATCCAGCAAAGTGGGATATTCACGTTGTATTGTGTCTCTCAAAGTTGTCCAACTACTACCCTTGTAAAAAACGACGGTATCATCAGCTAAACTGGTAAATTCACCTGATATGGATAGTTCTAATAAAGAATGTATGTATATAACAAACAATAACGGCCCCAAAACTGTCCCCTGCGGCACCCCGAAACGTACAGTTCTCATCCCACTCATTTATGAGCACACACTGTTCTCTATCAGATAGGTAACAGTGCGTCTTATTCCATGCTTTCCAAGTTCTCCAACAGATCTAGATGACTGACCGTATCGAACGCCTTGGCTAGATCAATGTAAATGCATATCGATGGTTTTTCCTCATCCACGTCTTTGTAAATTTTAACTGCTAAATCTGCAATTGCATCTTGCGTATAGCGACCCTCTTGAAAACCAAATTGACATTGTGATATTAATTTGTACTTATGGACAAAACTATATAATCTTTTAATTTCTATTTTTTCAATGATCTCAGATATATTTGAGATCAGCGAAATTGGTCTGTAGTTGGAAATATCCAACCTATCTCCAGATCTGAAAAGTTGTTTATTCACCGCTGTATTCAGAATTTTGGGAAAAATACCAGACTCCAAAACCCAACCAGCTATATATGTCATTGACTCCACCGGATATTTAGAACAAGTTTTGATGGTATATGCACCAATACGGTAATTTCCGGGAGATTTGTTAGTTTTTAGTCCACCTACTATTTCTTCAAGCTCCTCCTCTGGTTTATTCAAATTAATGCTGTTTTTGATAGCTTTATGTGTTGCTTTTTTTCCTGATCTATTAATTCGTTGCGCCAGCTTTACACCCACTTCTGCAAAATAACTGTTAAATGTTTGATGATTATTCCATTCACCTTAATTTCCCTTCTCTCGGTGACTTTGTTCTTCGATTCGATACTAATGATATAATTCCACATCTGTTTAGAACAATTTTTGTTTTTATTGATTTCGTGCTTATAGAAATTATATTTGGCTTTTTATCAGATTACGAAGAACATTTCTATACGTTCTAAACTCTGTTTGCAAAGCGAGGTCCAAAGGTCTTTTCTAAACAGCTTTATACATCTTTTTCTTTGTCTCTACGGATTGTATTAAACCTTGTGTTATCCAAGGATTTATTTTTATGTTTCCTCTCTTAATTTCTATTTTTAGGATGCAATTTTCAATTATCTGTCTCAATTTGTTCAAAAGGCTCTGTAGCACAATTTGGATCCTGACTACAGTAAACGTCAAGCCAACTCTCACGCTTTAGTTCATCTTTTAACTTCTCATAGTCAACAAACGACTTAAACGACTTTACCTGGCTATCATGTTCTTTAGCAGTCTGAAAGTCCCATCCATGGAGAACCGAATAATGATCGGTCAGTGTTGTCCAAAATGCTATGGGCCGAAAAATTTCAGGGGTTCCTTTGTTTGTATCAATATATGGTCCAGACACGTCTGGCTCACAACCTGTACACAAGTTGGTTTATTTGTCAAGAAATAAAATCCAAATTCCTGTAGCACGTTGATGTATTCTTAGGAACAATCATTATTGCTGAAAATATTTACATTAATATCACCCAACCTGATATTGACCTCACATCTCCATGATTTCCCACATAAATACTCGTAAAGCTCCATATCAAATGCAGAAGGACACGTTGACGGTGGTCTATACAGACCCAATATATCTATTACTTTATGTTTATGCTTTACAATAAGTTCTGCTGCTTAAACACTGCCTAAATTTACCACCCTGTATCTATAGTGTAGTCCCTATCTTATATAGATAATTAGCCCATCACCTATATTTACGTTCCCTTCGTTATGCAGAAAATCATAGCCATTTATCCCGAAAATATCAAGGTTATATAGCCTTCTAGTTTTCGTGGGGAAAATGCAATTAAACGCACAATCCAAACCAAAGAGCAATACTTGCAACTCATCGGAATTTTTTTGTATCCCTCTAATATTATTGTGAAAATCTTAAAATCTACATTATGACTATAACTTAGCTGCGCTCTCGTGTCAACTATGCTATCCATCACAATAGTATCAACTTCCTAAACCTGATAGTATCGGATATAGGCATCCATTTTAAAAGAAAAACTGGCAATAAATCCCAACAAATACAAGTACTGTACAAACTCTACACACCACAAATAAACAAACACTGAAAAATCCCACAGTAACCAACTATTTTTCGAGAAAGAAACATAACAAACAGAACAAAACCAACCCTAACCAATTTAAATGCATGCAAGTCCAAGATGTGACCCAAAATAATAAGTCAACATTAGATTATATCTTCACACACCACCCCCCCCCCCCCCCCCCGCAAAAGTGTAAATATAAGAGACTAAATATCTCTGGACGCAGCAAGTGCGTTATGGTAGCCAATCTTCTTTAAAATATTTTTAATAGCAAATGTCTTTCTTTGATGAAAGCAGGCATCAAACTTGGTTGCCTATATAGTAGAAACAATGCACCATATTTCATCGAAATAAATTTATTGTTTGAAAATATATAAACATTTTTCACAAGTCTGGATGCAGCAAATGTGTTATGGAAGTGAATTTCCCTAAAAATGTGTTTAATAGCAAATACGAGCAGGCATCAATCTGATTATCGGTATAGCCTATGTAGTAGAAACAATGTACTATATTTTATCAAAATTACTCATTCTTACAAACGCATCATATTTCGATAAAAAATGAAAAAATGCATTAAGGAATTTGTTCTACGAAAATTGGCTAAAAAAAATTATAGACCGTTAAACCATAAACTTCACTAAACCTACAGCGAATGCATCAACTTAACTAAACCGACAGCCAAACCATCAGAGAAAGGGTCTATTTGAAATGAATTTTCTGTAAATATTTTAGTAAAATGAAGGGCAGTGACGGTAGAATATGAAACTTAAGGGTTTGCAGAACAGTCTTCTTGCAACATTTTCTTTTCAAAATCCGTATTTATTTCACGTTCTTTGCATAAACATTACCAATTTCGACGTTTAAAATTGCGAGTTTGATGTTTTGAGGAAAACTACAAAATTTGTTTCTTTAACTTCCCATAACTTCTTTGTCTTTAAAGCTAGAGACCTAAATTTTGATACAGAGTTCACTCTTTATAATACAAACACGCGCACCAAAATTAGTTGCCATTGCTTTGTTACTTGAATTTTTTTAGAAAGAAAACAGAACATTTTTCGTAAAAACCTGGTCCAATTTTCTTGGCTAACGAACTTATCCAAGCCTATCTGTTCACAGCCTATCGACGCCTAAAGAACACTGCGTGTTATTGAGTGAAATGTTGTTTAAAAACAAATAATTATTTATCTAAAACATAAGTTTACACACCCTTATCGTAATATGCTGGTATCAAATTCGGGGTTCTGTGTACATAGCAGCAATGGAGTTATCTCCTTGTAAATATATTTAATCATGGAGGCTAATATCGAGCCCTTAGTAGAAGGCTTAGGTATTGGTATCTATGTGACAGTTTCGTACACACTTGTGTATATATAAACAGAGGGTAGGGCACATAGAGAGACACATATACATACTCATTCAAATTCTGCCTCTCTCCTGACTCTGCAAACATTGATTTAATCGTGATATTACAGTGCTTTGAGCTACATACCAAATGAGATCATGAATTGATTTTTGAAATATCTAATTTAAATTCATCTTAAACTACCTTGTTTGATAAAACTGATATTAATAAATATTAGCATTAGGCAATATTTAATACACCGTGTATACAAGGCAAATATTTTAAAGTTTCACAATCGAAAATCTGAAAAACCGCTTGGAGTGTTTTACTAAAAATTTGGTGAGGTGATAAGTAGGCTGGGGGACATTTTTTCAAATATTTTAGACCCTGTCTCCTCATTTTGAAGATCCAGTGTCACGTTATAAATGACAAATGATATGGTGCATTGTTTCGGAAATTCAATTTTCCGTAAATAACTGCGTATGTGCGTGGATAATCGTTGCATTTGCTTTAGTGGTTGCATATTTATGAGCTTTTGAATAAATAAAATTTGGCCACGTTATTTTAAATGTCACCTAAATAGAGAGCTGTACAATGGTTTTTTGACGCAGAATTTACCTCAACTTCTGAACAATCTAGAAACCCAACAAGAAGAGATGTGGTTTAAACAGGAGGAGCCCCGCCACACTTTACTCGCCAAGTCAGAGACACAAAACATGTTTTGAGTTAGATGGATCGATCGTGGTGGCTCGGTAAACTGGCCCGCAAGGTCTTCTAATTTCACGTCTTTAGAGTTTTTCTTTCAGGGATTTATAAAAGAGAAAGTTATAGCTATAACACCAACCACTCCAGAAAATATAAGACACCGGATTAGACAAGTATGTACGCCACTAATCCCCGAAATGTTGAAGAATGTGCGATACTCTTGCCAAATAAGAATTTTTAAATGTTTGGAAGTAACTGGAGGAGATTTCCAATACCTTTTAGAACCGAACCGTCATTAAACTTGTGGGTGTTCATATATTCTAATGTGGATACTTCTACTCATTTGTCCTACATAAGTTGGGCAACGAGAAATTACCTTAACTCCTTGATATATCTAGCCAAAAGTTTTCAGCCATTAATATTGTGACGAGGTCTTTGCTTGCAGACTGTTTTCCACTACAACGGATTGACCGTTTTAATCGGATGATCTCGGGAGCCAGATTCGATAGCTGTTACCCCCTGTAGAGGATGTCTGCGATCTCTTCACTTAACTCTGAATAATGTAATGGTCAAAGTTCCTGGGTAACTGTGTGGAAAGGGGTTCGGTAGCCTTAAGGTGATGCCAGCTAAGTTTGTGACCTCCGAGTAAGCGGTCTTTAATCGCTGACTCGGCGTGATTCGACCACTTCTGTCTTGATACAGTAAATCTTGCAGTTAAAGGTCCAGGTTAGAGACGAATTAAGTAGCGCTGTTATTTACCCAACCCTTTATTTTATACCTGAAACTATTTACAAAATATATATAAAAGAGTATTTACAAACTATATCCAAGTGATATGTTTAATATCACTAACTATAACTCTGCTATATACGCACCAGTTGGAGCTAGCGTTTGATGAAGCGTACGGAGTCGGCATAGTATATACGGTATGAGCGGCGGTTTACATAAGCAAGGCTACAGCAGGTAACCCACAGCGAAAACCAATGAAAAAATATTGTTACCAAGATCCCAGTCAACACAATGAACACAAGGGAGGGAAAGTTTAAGAATGAAGAGGCGAGACATAAGTTCTGGACGACCTATGCGGACTGTGAATCCTCCGCATCTCCGCTAGAGACGAACCAAGAGACAAACATCTTGATTACTTTAATGAGCTATAAATCTTCAGCGTCCCCACCAAACAAACACAGGAGTTTCCAATGTATGGGGCGTTTAGCTCCTGTCAAGACAAGGTTGGAATGAACGTGATCCTTCGAGTAACCTAGGATTCACAACCTGAATCCTCAGCGTCCCTACCAGAATCAATGCAGGATATAAATATCTCGAATATTTAAGTGAGCTGTGAATCTTTAGCAACCCCACAAAAATAAGCTATATAATTGTGCCGCGGTAGGTAGTAAAAATGCGCAAATATCTCGGTTGCTAAGATCTGACTGAGAAGCGTGATATTCAAAATATGAAAATTCGCTGCCAAAATATTTTCTCGCTTCTAAAAATATTTCTATTCAATGAAATAAGTGAACCCTGCGGTGATCTAGCGGTTCACTGTTGCAGTCTTACTACTACTACTGTCTCTACCTCGTGCGGCTTGCCTTTTATATAATTTTGAGAGCAGGTAAAAATCTCCGCGTCGATTGGAATTTTATCGGTCTAATTAAGAGCGATAAGAAAATATATAAAAAATATACGCTTACTTAAAAATAAACAGTTTAATTTACATGGTGTAAATATTTTACCATATATTTTCATCATTTGAATTTTGTTATTTGATATTCAATTATCATTTAATTAAAAGTTCCAAGTTTTCTAATAATTACATAGAAAATAACGCTCAATCACAGTATAAAAAGCTACATCCTATGTCAAAAACCCCACCAATTTTTTGACCATCTTCGAAACACTGTAAAGATTGCGCTTCGTTACTACTTTAAATATTCAAAATGAACCCGTAACAGACTTAATTAATAGCCGACAATCTAATATCTGTAAAGTAATTCGTGTTTTGATTTCAAAATTTTTCATTGAAAATTCGCTAAGAAATTTTATATCGTAACACCCCTACTGAATTCCCTATAATATACGTCGAAATCCACATGAAATATCTCATTCGAAGAAAGGAAGCTAGAAAGAGCTCGCGTACAGCCACTAACGGTCACGGTAAGAATTTTGCGTGCAGCGTTGTCACGAGCAAGATGTTGAACCTCAACGGAAAAAGCGTTAGCTGGAGAGGAGTGTTAGCTGGGCCGTTGACTAGTTGACATCGTTCTAATTGGCGTGGCTCATATTTATCTTAAAATATGTGATAAAATTCCTTTTCGTTGTCGATAATATCTAACAACAGTTGTCAGTGATTGCTTAATATCATTTGATCGGTTTGTGAATTTAAATTAACAACGTGTTTGGCAGAAAACCGCAGATTAAGCAGTAATCCCTTGTTCACCGACCTGGTAAATCCCTCAAATTAATCAAAGTTTCCGATTATTACCGAGCTCTGAATCAGTTGGCATTATAAATTTCAATTGAGCCAATTTAAATTTTAATTGCTGTAGAGAGATTTTAGTCAAATTAATTCCGAACATCGACATAAGACGGTTGTTAATTTGATGTTAGGGGCCAAATTGTCTCATCCAGTATTGGAGCAACAAGATCCACCTGCCCAATAAACGTTCATGGAAAGTACCACTTCTCTCCAAACTTCCCTCTCGTATTGGAATTGGTGAGCCTATGTTGGGCCCTGATGGTTGACTCTACTTGGAGAGCATCTTCAAGGCTTCAACAGGTAACCTCAACTGCCAGGACTTGGTGAGTCGATGAAACTTTATTTTTTGTGTGGAACAATCAGAACCTTTCATGCAGCAATCCATTATTTTAACCTTTACAATTTGAATTTTTAAAGCAACATGAGCAAAATTGAACTTCAATAGTGTCAGTGAGGTGTCTGTAAAGGACAACTGTAAAGTTCCTGGTTATTCTTTAGAATTTTTTCAATATTTTGAATTTAAATACATAATACTTGAATTGTAATTAACATATTTTTGCTTGTAAAATATTTAACCTGTACATTTCTTAATATTTTTTATTGACGATAATTAAAGTAAAAATTTCACATAGTAATATTTTTCTTAAATGGAACCTCACTCAAAGGACTGGCCAGTTAATTCATTGAAAAATCAACCGAACTAATTGACGAGCGTCAAGCAATTTAGATAATAATTTGTATTTCCTTTTGAGCTGTAAAATACAGCATTTGATCCTTAATATACCTCAAATTTGTAATCTTAATATTTTAGTGAATTTTCTTAAAAAAAATTCACTAATGAGGAGATCCCGACTTTTGAATTTTAAAAAAATTTCTTCAAATGAGCGCTAATTAGGCCCCCCAGAAAACATATCCGGGGTCAGTTTCAATTTTTATATGTTTATATATATATATATATATATATATATATATATATATATATATATATATATATATATATATATATATATTATATATATATATATATATATGTATCACACCGATAACTCAAAAAATAATGGGCCGATTTTGATTAAATTTGGTGAAAAAATTCCTTTTGGAAATGGCTTGGATGAGTTCGTTAAGCAGAAAAATCTGCCTAGGTTTTCCCGGAAAATTTTGTGTTTTTTTTCGAAAAAAAATTATATCTCCGGAATTAACAAAGTAAGGGCAACCAAATTTCGTAGGCTGGTTTATATCCTTATAAGTAAGCTACCTACCAAAATTTAGCTATGTAAGTCAAAAGACAAAAAAGTTATAGGCATTTTAAGAAAAATAAATTGGGGTTTTCCTCAAAACGTCAAAGTGGCGATTTAAAATGTCAAAATTGGCAACATTTAGGCAAATAACTTGAATCTAATACGGGCTATAGAAATAAAATGTCTCAAGAAGAATGTTTTACAAACCCTAGAGTGTTAATTTCAACCGTCATTGTCCTTCATTTTACTAAAATATTTGCAGAAAATTCATTTCAAATAGACCCTTTCTCTGATGCTTGGCAGTAGCCTTAGCTATAGAGTTTATCGTTTAATGGTATATAATTTTTGTCGAATTTTCGCAAAAAATCAATAAAGCTCAATATATCCGTTATTATATAAGATATGAAAAAAATTTGTATATATTAATTATAGGGTGTCTTGAGCTACATCTTAAAATAATATTTCTACAATCACAGGGTGGCCCATAAGTCATTGGTGATACAAATTTCCTTTTTTTTTTTAATCAAACACGCCTTATGTTAGTGCATTTTTGCATTTTCCATCGAGATATAATGCATGTTTGTAAGAAAAGAAATTCTAGACGCAGCAAGTGCGTTATGGTAGCGAATTTTGATCAAATGTTTCATATTTGAATAGCTCAATTTGCTATTAACCTATAGGGTTGACCAAGAAACGTGTTTTTTCGGGAACACTTTAAGTTTACTTTTGGAAAATTTTGTACATTTTCACACAATAAAGTTATTTTGATGAAACATGGCACATTGTTTCTAATATATAGATTACACTGGTAACCAAATTTGATGCCTGCTTTCTTAAAAAAACACACATATTTGTTATTAAAAACATTTTTATGAAAATTCACTACCATAACGCACTTGCTGCGTCCAGAATTTTATTTATAAACTGGAACCATTTTATTTTACAATTTTGTCATATGCTATATGAAATGATAATTTCTTTTTCTTGAAACTTTTGCTGTTTATTTGATTTTTATTTGTGTATGAGTTAATATTTATTTAAAATTAACCAACCAGTTAATTTGACTTTGTTTGCTATCCCAAATTCATTCATATGAATAAATTTATTATTATTGTTACATTAACATATCTGTTTAATTGAAGAGAAATTCCTCCCTAATAACTCCCCTGTTTGGCAGCAATACAATTAATGAATTCTAATTATCGTTTATCTAGATTCCTTAAATTTTATATAACCAGGCCCTAACCTGGGGAGCTTACAAATATAAGACTTCAGGAAGGGCAACACAGAAATGAGCATGTGTATCAAACCATATCAAGATCTGCCAACCTCCTAAAGTGTTTCTAGTCTTAATAATAATAATAATCTGATAGATAGATGCTTTTAGGGTAGGACTAATAGGCAAAAGTACCTCACTATCAAGCAGATTCAAATCCACTTAAGGTCAATCACCATATACCATGTCTCAGTAGTTTTTTGTTTAAGGACGGTTACAACACAAACCCTTCTTACCATACATTGAAGGTGTGTGTTTGCGTGTGTGTGATTGTGTGTGTGTGTGTGTGTGTGTGTCACACCATTTTCACATTCTTAAACATTGAAGCTGTAAAACTGATAAATTTAAATAATAAAAGCTTCTGTTTAGACAATTTCAATTGTTTTTTAAATTTTGTACGAGTATTAATAGATATACTTATTTGAAGTAGGTAGAGCCTGTAAAACTAAATTGTAATTCGTAACCTATAAAGATTATAAAGGGATTCTCAACTTGGAGGAGTAATAAAACTAAACGGGGGCGCAAGCATATTGGAACAAAGTCAGCAAAAATATATTATTAAAAAAATTATTTAATTTTCTAGAAGAAAATCAGTAGAATACACTAATATATAATTGTATCAGTTCTTTATAATGTGTTTAATGATTCATGTATCAATATTAAATTAAAAACAAGCTTAATAGTTTTGTGATTCCTTTGGGCTTGTCTGGCAGAGCAAAGTGTTTCGAAATACGGTTTAGTATTAGAAATTGAAACTCTAAGCTCGTTTTCTATATCTAGCTGAGATCTATATTTTGTCTTCAAAGCAGCCACCGCAGAAAATCTGGTTTCGCAAAGGTAGGATGTTGAAAAAAATAATAATATACGAAATGCACTTGTTTTCATTGCAGAACATTCATCATCCAACCTTGCCCAAAAATCAAAGAGTGATTTATTAGTAAATTGTCTTTTGCTTTCACCACTTGCCGTGAAGTTTATAAAAATTTCTTCTTCAGCAGTTGACAGACCTTCCGAAGTATCTTAAATGGGTTCTTAACCCACTTGTGACGTGCCCTCAAGTTTAAGTAAACAAGAAAATACTTTTTAAAATTATTTTCATACATGGCTAAATGATTTTTTGTGGTTAAAAAAACAACTTCTACTTGTTAGTGAATTTTCTTAAAAAAAATTCACTAATGAGGAGATCCCGACTTTTGAATTTTGAAAAAATTTCTTCAAATGACCGCGAACTAGGCCCCCTAGAACACATATCCGAGGTCAGTTTCAATTTTTATATGTTTATATATATATATATATATATATATATATATATATATATATATATATATATATATATATATATATATATATATATATATATGTATCACACCGATAACTCAAAAAATAATAGGCCGATTTTGACTAAATTTGGTGGAAAAATTCCTTTTGCAAATGGCTTGGATAAGTTCGTTAGCCAGGAAAATCTGCCCAGGTTTTCCCGAAAAATTTTGTGTTTTCTTTCGAAAAAAATTTATATCTCCGGAATTAACAAAGTAAGGGCAACCAAATTTGGTACGCTAGTTAATATCCTTATAGGTAAGCTACCTACCAAAACATTTAGGCAAAGAACTTGAATCTAATACGGGATATGGAAATCAAATGTCTCAAGAAGGATGTTTTACAAACTCTGAAGTCTTAGTTTCAACCGTCATTAGTAGGTAATGGGACACTTTGAGCAGACAGTGACGTCACAGGAAGTGACGTCACGGCGCCGGCGCCACGCCCTGGCGCCACGCCCTGGCGCCGGCGCCACGCCCTGGCGCCTACCCTGGCGCCTGCCCTGGCGCCTGCCCCGGCGCCTGCCCTGGCGCCTGCCCTGGCGCCAGCCCCGGCGCCGACGCCTAGCCACGCCCTGGCGCCTGCCCTGGCGCCTGCCCCGGCGCCTGCCCCGGGCCCGGCGCCTAGCCACGCCCCGGCGCCGGCGCCCAGCCACGCCCTGGGCCAGACAGTCACATCCGTGTTATTCCTAAGGTCATTGCCCTGTCTAGGAAACTGTGACGTCACACGACTTGGGCCAGACAGTCACATGCAAACATTTCAAAAGTGTCTAACCTATTACTTCAAATTATTATATTTTGAAAAAAACCATTTGGTGCAGGTGAGTTTCGAACCCGGGGCATTCAGATGGGGAGGCAACGATGCTACCCGTTGAGCTAAGCAGACGCTTATTAATTTATTGTTTTAGGTTGGTATATATATATACGACTACAAACAAACCATACATGTAACATAATTAAAGTTTATTATTAGACAAATGGATGATTTACAAAATAATGTTTAATATTAGAGGCGGAACCAAAACGGAGGAACCAAAATGGCGGAAAATGGCGGAATGAAAGATGGAAGCCTGTGATACCTTAAGCTGACATCCCTGACATTATAAAAATGGCGGCTTTCGCTGATAAAGAATGGCGGCTTTCGTTCTTAAAGATGGTGCCTTTTGTTGATAAAGATGGTTGAAGACTCCATTATTTAAAGATACGTCACCCCAACCTAGCCGACAAATGAGAGTGTAGACATAAGACATAATAATTAATATGTTTAATATTAGACAGACTAGAACGTCACAATTGTTATATGGGTAGGTTCTAAAAATAACACACAGAGGTCGCTGGCAAAACAAAAGAAGGAAGTTCAGAAACAAAATAGACAACAGGTTCAACCGTGAGATGTACGATGGAACCAATACATGCACGGTGTTAAGGAGGCCAAATCAAATTGGAATATACAATAAAATGGCCACTTCCGGTCTAAACTTTAAATCCTTGTATCTTTTCAATGACAAGTGATAGAAATGAACCGACTTTAAAAATATATCGTTTCATAACAAGGTCTACAAGAAAATGAGATAAAAAACTTTAAACCCTTATCGCGGAAGATCCGTGAGATGTACGCTGGAACCAACACATGCACGGTGTTAAGGAGGCCAAATCAAATTGGAATATACAATAAAATGACCACTTCCGGTCTAAACTTTAAATCCTTGTATCTTTTCAACGACAAGTGATAGAAATGAACTAACTTCAAAAATGTATGTTTCATAACAAGGTCTACAAGAAAATGAGATAAAAAACTTTAAACCCTTATCGCGGAAGATCCGTGAGATGTACGAGAGAACCAACACATGCACGGTGTTAAGGAGGCCAAATCAAATTGGAATATACAATAAAATGGCCACTTCCGGTCTAAACTTTAAATCGTTATATCTTTTCAACGACAAGTGATAGAAATGAACTGACTTTAAAAATATATCGTTTCGTAACAAGGTCTACAAGAAACTGAGATAAAAAACTTTAAACCCTTATCGCGGAAGATCCGTGAGATGTACGAGAGAACCAACACATGCACGGTGTTAAGGAGGCCAAATCAAATTGGAATATACAATAAAATGGCCACTTCCGGTCTAAACTTTAAATCCTTGTATCTTTTCAACGACAAGTGATAGAAAGGAACCGACTTCAAAAATGTATCGTTTCGTAACAAGCTCTACAAGAAAATGAGATAAAAAACTTTAAACCCTTATCGCGGAAGATCCGTGAGATGTACGCTGGAACCAACACATGCACGGTGTTAAGGAGGTCAAATCAAATTGGAATATACAATAAAATGACCACTTCCGGTCTAAACTTTAAATCGTTATATCTTTTCAATGGAAAGTGATAGAAATGAACTGACTTTAAAAATATATCGTTTCGTAACAAGCTCTACAAGAAAATGAGATAAAATGATTTAAAGTTACGCCCCCCATTAAAACAAACCATTCATAAAGCTTTTGTTATTAGACATAAGACATAATAATTAATATGTTTAATATTAGACTATTAGATTTCGCATGAAGTTCAGAAACATACTGTAGGGGGGCCCCTTGATGGGTAAATGGTATTCGTGTTTGAGCTTGTCTAGAATACAGCCGTTAGAAGTATGACATCATCCACAAACCTGTTCCACAAACCTGTTTGAGCTTTGTCTGTACGGTCGTTATCTAGTGTAATTTCCGTTGAATGACATCACCCCATTATTTGTGTTTGAACTTGTCTGTGTATCTGTTTAATATACGCAAGAGAGAGGCCCGCTTAGGGTAAATAACGTGTCAGTTGATGACCTTGGTGAATGTTATCTTGTGTTATATCTGTTCAATCACCCCCATTACTCGTGTTTGAGCTTGTCTAGTACAAACCGAAAGGATGACATCATCCATGTATTTTAGCTTATTATATAAATAAGTGAGCAAGTTCGGTTATCTTATTAGTTGTTGTACCATGTCGTTTAACAGTGTCTTATGGTATGGACACAAAAATAGATTGTTTGAAGAAGACTGTGAATTTGAATTAAAACAGTTGGTGTTAAAGATACAAGAAGAAGCCTTTATCGACGAACGTGATTCTGAAGGAGAAAATTATGAAGCCGGACATATAGTCGAGTTGTGTGACATATATTTAAGTGGGTTCTGCTCTACACAATTTTTTGCTTTGGCACTCATTCGATACCAACCGGGGGCCCCGTTAAGTGAACCGTTTTTCAAGTATTTACCCGAAGAAGCAAAACATCAATACATACGTTATTACGATAAACAAACCGTCCACACAGAGGCTATTTAGTTTATACAAAAGCCCAGTGGTATACAGATGAAACAAGAATGAATAGTGAGAACGACACCACAAAAGTTAGACTGTTAGTGTTACAGATACAAAAACAAGCTTATCGAGACGGGCGTAAGTCCGAAGCCGAAGAATATGAAAATAGACATATGGTAGAGTTGTGTGACTTATATTTAAGTGGATTTTGTTCAACACAATATTTTGCTGTGGCACTCATTCAACACCAACCGGGGGCCCTGTTAAGTGAACCATTTTTTAAATATTTACCCGAAGAAGCAAAAAATCAATACAAATATTATTATGATGCTGATGAGGTCACACTCGAAACAACGAACATTGAAATTGAACCGCCCTGCGAGGAAGAACTCAAACAAGAAACACTCGAAACGATGAGAGAAGGGTTTAATAAAGAATTTGAGTTTTCAAGCTGTGATGACATCCACAAGGTTGCAGACCACCTAAACGATATATTAAAGCACAGTTCTAATTTAAATGATGATGATGCTGAACGTACTAAATCCATTAATTTTCTAACACGAAAACTTCACCGTACAGACGTCACCGACATGTTATATACAATTTGTAACGAATATTTCGACAGTCTTCCAACCAATGCTGATTGGGATAGATATGAGAACAAAGATTGTGTTGTTGTAGACAAGTTTGTTAAAGTCTGGCAGAAATATCTGGATGATCATGCAGTGTAGCACGAAATATGTTAAAGTATTTAGTGATCGCAATAGATTTGTAAAATTTACCAGGAAACCACTCAGAACCATTCAACCGACGTTTGTGGTGGAGGGAACAACATCCGGCATCAGTGCAAGAAACGACTTTGCAAATGTTGTGAAATTTGTCAATCCGTTGGCGTTGAATGAAGAAAACCAATATTTGGCATTGGAAGAGTGGGATTTTTACGATTTCCTAGACAACATACGTGAGCTGTATAGGAAATATCTTAAAGGTGAAGACGAGCCAAAATAGCTTTATAGTGCATCATCTTAATTACTGTCACATAACCTATTCAAAGGTGCTAAGTGAAAAAAAAAAGCCTTGTGTATCGATCACGGTTTCACATCTATGCATCTATTCTTAAACGAAGATCACCATTTAAATGACGTGTGTAAATATGGCGGCTAGAGCATGCGTACAAGTAATTTGTTTATTAAAGTCCTACGTGTTTGGTATTAAATGAATCGTCTTGATTCACATAGTAAGTTAAAAGCAATAAAACTCAACACGGCAACAAAGCTCAGCTGTAAGAGTAATAATAATAATTAGATAAGTATAAAAGTTGATAATTTCAAACGGAGCATTTAGTTGAAAACTGAAGCAGACCGAGTATAATATGGTGAACAACGGTAGAAAACGAAAATCTGCTAAAGCAGAAAATAGTGGTGGTAAAAAACTTAAAGTGCTACAAGACGTCTTACTGGGTGATGCAATAGAAAGTATTATTCCAAAAGAAGAACCAAAAACGTTGGAAAACATGATAAGTGAACTTTGTACATTATATCCAACAGCAGAAGTTGATGAGCAGCAGAATCAGGCTATAGAAAATATAATTAATGCAGCATATCCAACAAACCTACAAACACCCTATCAGCCTACGCAAGAAGATATTTTCAATCAGAAGCTGGTGGAAATCAATAATAAAAACATCGAGAAAAAATTGAAAACAGAAGACTGTGAACTGATGTGTCAAACAACTTTTTCTCTTACGTCGAACGGCGAGAAGCTGCTTAGCATTGGCGTTAATCCAGTTTTAAATTTTTTGCCGTTAATTAAATTATCTCAGAAAAACTCTAATATACCTGTGTTTTTTGATGTGTGGACATTTGAAGAATTTTTAAACGTATTACCTACGATAATTTACAATTTGGAAAACAAATCTATAGAAACTAGTGAAACATATACTTTAACCAATTATCTTGTTAAATCACAAAGAAAAACTGTAAGTTTTAAGCTGAAACTCTGTGGTAAGGAATATGTAATTAATTTTAACTTGTCAATTCAATCACTTAAAATACTAGAAGATATCGGATGTGTAGCTAAGGATTTATTGTTAGAACTAAGCTGTAAAAGTTTCTTTAATTTGAAGATGTTTGCTAATGATTTAAGGACCGAATTAGCTAAATTTAGAGACATTTCCCTAATTAGATGTGCCTTTTTCGTAGCTAGAGAAAGATATAGTGATACTTTAAGCATGGTATGTGAATTTGTTACAAAATACCAACACGTACTTAATGATATTGTAAACTATCGCAAATTTTAAATGTATAAATTGTAATAAAGAAATTGTAAAAAATATATTCGTTTTATTGAATAATTTTTACAAGGATATGTGTCAACACTGTTTAAAAATAAAAAATCTGAGAACACTATCTACATCCTCCGGAAAACACATTAGAACCAGATGTTTCCGGCGACTAATTAACCGCTATCTACATCCTCCGGAAAACTCTATAGGATGTTTCCAACAACTAATTAACCACTATCTACATCCTACAGAGTTTCCGGAGGATGTAGATAGTGGTTAACGGTTAATTTCACAAAAACTTGCGTCAGCTATGAGGTTTCATACACAGATCGTGAAAAAGTAACGAGGACTACTTTTTTTTTTTCACGATCTAAAATATTTATCCAGCTCGCCAATACCTGTAAAAAATCCAATTCGTCTTCATAAGGCAGCTCATTTAGGTTAGGCTTATTTATTTACTTCTTTATGTACTTATCTATATAGTTATTTATTTACTTCTTTATGTACTTATCTAGTCAAACGTTCCTAATATTAGTTTCTATACTCTTTCAAGATTTCCTTGTGAAAATATTTAGTTTAAAGACGTGTTATAACGTCTAAAGTGATTGTAGAAATTGAAAATCAATTGTAATACTGCTTATATTTAAGCGACTTGTCATAAATTTGCTAATAACGAAAACTTTACGTTTAGCTTTGTGTTGAGTAGGTTGTTGAAATAAAAAAAAAAACACATATTTTACAATGTTTATTTTAATAAAAGCATATATTTTACAACGTTTGTTTTATTATAAAGTATTGTAATACAAATTATTTTATATCTTTGCTAGTTATCCATGAGTTATGAGATTTATCAAAACCAAGCCATTTCACATACGACTTGGCGCCTTTCTTTCTGATTACTCTTTCAACTAAATAATAATCAGGGGTTGCAGTCTTTTGTAGCTCCTCTTCATAAAATCCACCACTGATTGGTTTGCCTTGCATGTCTTCTATTAAATAGGTGGTTGGATTAGTGCAGTGAACTTTAGTGATTTTAAACAGCTCCGTTGACCAACGCGGTGTATAACCTTTCTCAAATAATGTTTTAGCTTTACTTAGACGTACAACATCACCCACTTTAAATTTATTTTTGTTAAACACTTTCAGATTCGAGTAAACTTGTTTCAGGATAGCTTCTTCATTTTTCTTGTTAACATCTTGAGGTTTTACACCAGTTGTTCGATGAACAGTAGCGTTGTAAGTAGCAGTGACATCAGGTAGTGTATTAACCCACTTGTAGGAGCCAATCAAGTTGAAATTTTTATATATCTTCTCTTTTAAGGTACGTATGACTCTTTCCACTATTGCAGCCTTCTTCACGCTATAAGTGCTGTAGTGATTAATGTTGTATTTTTTCATTAAGGCGTTAAATTTAGCGTTATAGAACTCGCGACCAAGATCAGACTGGATGTTAGAGGGCGCTGTACTAGTAGATAAAATATCAGCCATAGCTTTAGTCACCTCTCCAGCAGTTTTAGATTTAAGAGGGCGAGTCCACACGTACTTTGAAAAACAATTAATAACCACTAAAATATACTTGTAACCAGAGTTGTCTTTGTAGTAGTCTGTAAATTCTGCTAAATCAATCTGCCACAAATCATTTAAACCTTTGATTATTGTACGTCTACGTTTAAAATTGATTCTTGCCGGTTTATATAACTCATCAATAATTTGTTTTTTGGTATCAGATGGTTCAACTGTTTTGCGTCTCATGGCGATGTTGGATTTAAAAGTATCCACTTATCATGTAAATCTTTTAGTTTGCTGTCTATCTCACCTAGCTTCTTTTTCAACTTGTTATTCTTTAACACATCAATATCTTTTAAAACTTGAGCAGCTATCGTCTTGTCTAAATTTTTCAATTTGTTTTCAAACTCGCTTTTAAGAGCAGCTAGTTCTGATTTATGTACAGCTTCAAGGGTTATAGCGACAAGACTCTGTGATACTTCATTTTTATTCTTCTTATACTCATCTGCCCACACATCGACAAATTTTCTATTCACACCATCAGCAGGCTCGATAGGATCACCTACGTTACATAATTTATGGTTTTGCATATCAAAATCACCACTTGTAGTTTTCGGAAATGTTTCTCTGTGCACAATTTTGTTTAAGAAGCTGGGAGTCTTTGCAGAACGTCCGAACTTATCGATAGACATTTTTACACTGAACTTATTTTATTTGATTCCAACTAAACTCCATTTTTGATATCCGTTTATCCACCATAACCCAAACTGCTGCCACTGCTTCCTGAACTAAATTTCTATTTATCCCTTCGATAGCACCATCGATATACTCCTTAGTCACAAACGTTTTTTTAAGTTTATTTTCAATCGTAATCACTGCTTGATTTAAATCGTCTTTAGTAGCAAACGTATTTTTCAAGTCAGCTTCAAGTTTTGAAACTGCTAGATCTATATAATCTTTTTGAAGTTTAGATATAGCGGTATCAGCCATAGCAGTAAACGTTTTATGGAGAGGAGACACTGTTTGATGTATGTACTCCTTGATATCCTCTTTAAGACTAATTAATGTTTCATCAATGTTAGTTTTAAGCGGAAACGAGCTGTAGGCTTCATGTTTAGGATCCATATAATTTTTCATTAATTGCTCTTGCAGCTTTTGTAGTGATTGATCAACACCAGTCTTAAGTGGAAATGAGTTATAGACTTCACGTTTAAAATCATCATAGTTTTTAAATTTATGTTCAAAGTCTTTTTTTAAAGCTTCCAACTCCGGCTTATGTACAGCGTCAAGCAGTATAGCAATTTGAAGTGCTACAGCATCTTTGCTCACCTTATAATCAGTTTTAGTTTTCTGATAGTCAACTTTAGTTTTCTGATAGTCGTCTATCCATACATCGACAAATTTTTTACTTACACCATCTGTAGGTTCAACAGGGTCACCCACGTTACACAGCTTATGGTTTTGCACATCAAAATCACCACTTGTAGTTTTCGGAAATGTTTCTCTGTGAATAATTCTGTTTAGATGTTTTAAATTCTTTGCAGAACGTCCGAATTTATCGATCGGCATTTTGAAAATGGTGAAAAACACACAAGTCTGTTTATATAACACCCACTTCCTTCAGTTCTTCAATAATAGACTGAATTTCGTTGTTGTGTGCGTTATTACCAGCTGCTTGAGAAGCTACTAACAGTCTAAGTCTATCAACCAACTCGTTTATATCATCCCAGTATACATACTCTTTCTGTTTTTTGGTATGTAGCATGTATGGCATACCACGGCCTAAAGTTACCGAGGAAGATCGCGCTCTAGCACCTTCTTGTTTTTCTAAAATTGGTTTTATTACATGTTGATATTTGGTAGAGGTGTTTCGTAGAACGTCTTCTTTAGGATTGTTCTCTTTTCTGTGAAGACTAGTAGTTGCCATTATGTCTGCGTAGTCACGTAAAGCTTCCCGATTGTTCAAAGCACTCATACCAGGTTTTCTCAAAAATATCAATTCCAACAGATGATTAGTACCGTAATATCTTCTGTCACCAACCACAATTTGAAAGGTTTCTCTATTTTTAAAATCTACGTTAGTAACAACAAATTTAATAGGTTTGTTTCCAAGCATCCAAGTGTTGGTAGCTTTATCATAAGTAACACCATATGTTTGATCACAGGAATGATTATCTGTAAAATATTTATCAACATAATATCTAACAACTATTGGATAGGAACTTAACATTCGTTCGTACACTGCTTTTGGTGTATTTGCAGCAGCATCTAATTTTCTATAAGCTTTAGTAGCCCATAATTCAGGTTCTGGTGCCTCCGCCTCCAATTCAAACGTTTCATCATCACTAAGGAATGGAATTTCCTCCTTTGCTGCTGTTGGTTTGACATCAACTTCAGTTTTAGTCGGTTTCTGTTCAGTTGTTTGAGTAGTAGCCAATAATGTAGCAGGTTTCTGTTGAGTAGTAGCTAATGATGTGGTAGTTTTAGTCGGCTGGTGTTGAACAGTAGCCAATGCTGTGTTTTTCGATATATCACTCAAAGGTTTTAAGATGGGTTTATATAAACGATGTAATGTTTCATCTGTCTCTGTTTTGCCAAGCTTCAAAGCTAAATATTTCTTTCGAATTATCTTTGATAGATCAGCTATTTTACGTTGTATATTTGATGGTGCTACTATTTTACGGTGACGAGCAGCTTTAGATTTTTTCGACATGTTTACTCTATGTCGAACAACTTAATACTAGCGTTTTCCAGTCAACTGAGATATATAAAGTGATCAAACCCTTTGCGGTATCTTCCTTGTGTTAAATCAGAATCTTTAACGACAACCACCATATCATGTTTGTTTTGCCAGCATTCACCACAAAGGAGCTTGAACTTTTCAAAACTCATATCGGTAGTTACATGATCATCATACACATGTTTAAGATTAGTTTCATCTTGTTTAAATAAAACTATAATGTTAGCATTATCACGCACCAATTGCTTCGGAACTTTGCTATATGTCTGACATAAGTAGAAACTATCAATATTTTTATGTCTACCCATACAAAAATACGATTTTATTTTATCTTGCTTATCACAAGCTACATCATCAAATATAAAAATTGAATTACTCTTTGCATCTGCAGGATCTAATATCTCCTCGTTTTCACTATATGGATAGTATCCAACACCTTTCGTAGCATCCAACACCTCCTTCAACATACTGTATTTAGGTTGATATAAAGACTTTGAGTATACGTATACGTTTTGAAATTTTAAACCGTTGGGTTCAAACAACAAACTTAGCATAACATTTGTTTTACCACATCCACTTGGACCACATATCAAACATCTAACTGTGTTTGGTAAAAGAAGTCCATGTCTTTGCTGTTTAGGTGATGGAATGGTAACAACATCATCTATGTTTGTGACTGGTAGGGTAGCTTTTGCGTGTTTAACAATACGCATCGTTAACTAAACTAAAACTTTTACGAGTGCAATCATCTATATAAATACTTAGATTTATCATACCTCATTAGCAGTATAAATGTTGGTGTGCCAAGGTGAAGGTCTTGTTAACACTACCATCAACAAATTACCTGTTGAGCTGCATGTTCCTGGTTATCAATTTTGTGGCCCGGGTACTAAACTTAAAGAACGTTTAGCAAGAGGTGATCAAGGTATCAATCCTTTAGATCGTGCTTGTCGAGATCACGATATCGCATACTCTCAATCAAAACAGTTGAGTGATAGACATCGAGCTGACGAGGTGCTGGAGAACCGAGCTTGGGAGAGAGTAAAGTCGAAGGACGCAAGTTTTGGTGAAAAGTTAGCTGCTTGGGGTGTTACAAACACTATGAAAGTTAAAAGAAAGCTTGGTATGGGTTTAACCCCAAAGACGGCAACCAAACGTAAACGTAGCAGTAAAAAAGTAAAATGTGGCGGTAAAATACCATTTAAAAACATAATAAATTTAATGAAAGGTGCCATAGCTGTGGGTGCGGAAGTTCCATCTGTAAAAAATTTACTACATGTAGCGAGAAAAGTAATTAAAAATGCTGGCGGTCGTAAGAAAGTCAAGACACCCAGAGTTATTCCAGTACCGAAAAGTGGCGGTTTCCTTCCACTACTACCTTTAATTTTTGGTGGTCTATCAGCGCTGGGAGCTCTAGGTGGTGGTGCTGCGGGTATTGCTAAAGCCGTGAACGATGCTAAATCAGCCAAACAAAAATTGGAAGAAGCAAAACGTCATAACCAAACGATGGAGGCTATTGCTGTTGGTCACCGAGGTAGTGGCTTGTATATGAAGAAACAGCGAAGCGGTTTCGGTTTATATTTACATAAACCAAAAAACGTGTAAAGTGTTTACCAGCAAGACCTCTAACAAATATAGATCTTGTGAAATTTGCTGGTAAAATGAAAATTCCATATTTTAGAGGTGTATACATGCGAGATACTTTACCATCGAATGGATCACGCAAGAATGAATCATTTATCATGAATTTGCAAACAAACAAAGAGCCAGGTAGTCATTGGGTTGCAGTTAAGAAACGTGGTGACACGGCCGTGTACTTTGACTCATATGGAAACTTGAAGCCGCCAACTGAACTGTTGTATTATCTTAAAAACTGTACTATATTGTATAATCATGATGTATATCAAAAGTATAATACTTATAATTGTGGTCACTTATGTTTAAAATTTTTAAATAAAAGACTTAAACAGTAGTATCTGTGTTTCAGTCATGGCGCGTACGTTTGCTTTGAAGGGTTCTTCGTCCTCTTTATCGATGGAAATATTTCCACCGTTAGTATTAAAACCACACTTTGAGTATTCGCTCGCGCTTGCAAACTTTCATACATATAACACTATACCAAACATAGAACGTGGGTGTAATAAGTTTCATTATTTTTCTGCTGTGAGTGGTAGAAAGATTCGACAAGAAATAAGTATTCCAGATGGTTCATATGAAATCAGTGATATCGAGAAATACATTCAGAATGAGTTGTTACGACGTTATATTAAAGATAAACATCTGGATCCTGCAGTAGAACACAACATCGATGTGGTAAAACTGTTTTCGCTAAAAGCCAACAACAACACTTTGAAATGTGAGATTACATGTCAGTATGATATAGACTTTTCTACCGACGCTTCGATAGCACCAATATTGGGATTTTCTAAACAACGTCTTGCTACAGGTAAACTTTACGTTTCCAATTTACCCGTAGAAATTGTACGAGTAAAGACGATTCGTTTGGAATGCAACATAGTAGATGGTTCTTACCACGATGGAAAACCTACACATACAGTATATGAGTTTGCTCCTATGGTAGACCCTGGTTATGCGATTGATATAAAACCATATAGTAAGGTTTTTATGCCTCTTACCACACGTATCATTTCGCATATAAATGTAAACATTATCGATCAGAATTCAGTACCTGTGAACTTTCAAGGTGAGGAGATCATTGTGATATTGGAGTTGAAAGAGACACCAACATATTATGCTGATTATAAATAGTAGTAATCAAACCGCTCCAGCTTCAGTATCTTCGCTACCTGAGTCGAAAGCGGTTCTATCTTGGGAGAACATACAGTTTCTACAATCATTGGGTTACGATGTTAAGCAAACTACATATATTCGCAGACCCTGTGCACGACGAGTCAATCAGAGGGGAAGAAATACACACATACGCTCCTCAAACCAGATCGTTTGACCATAATGATACCTGTGAGTTTGCAATCAATCAACAAGATATTTTTTACGATTGGTCTTCATCTGTTCTACTGATAAATGGTAGTATCGAGACGAGTGGTACGATTGGAACTGTAGAAGTAACGTCTAATGCAGCAGCTCATTTGTTTTCCTCTATTGCGGTTGAAATGTGTAATCAGATTATTGAACATGTTAGAAATCCTGGTATAGTTACATCAATTAGAACACTTTTGGAAGCAAACAGTGATGAAGCAAGAGCTCTGATTCCAGCGGGATGGCATCCAACCGAAAACAATGTGATGTTAAAAAATGAACGTTTTTGCTACTGCATACCTCTTAGCTACTTGTGTAATATTTTCAAAGACTATAAAAGAGTGCTTTTCAGTAAATTGCTTCTACGTCTCACTAGAGCTCAGAATGATAGAAATTGCTTTATTTTGGTTGGTGCCGCAGATGCAGATAAAGCATTAAAGTTTAACATTGAGTATATGGCTCTGCAGGTGAAACATATCCACCCTAGTGAAGTTATACAGCAGCAATTATTAAAGTCGATTGCTCTAGATAAGAAAATCCTTATACCATATAGAAAATGGGAGATGTATGAATTACCAAATCTAAATAATTCAACGAAAGACTTGTGGTCTATTAAGACATCCTCAAACACTGAACGACCCAGATTTGTTATTGTGATATTCCAAACAGATCGATACAGTAACGTTAGAAAAGACATCAACGAGTTTGATCATGTGGGTATTCGAGATATAAGACTTCACTTAAATTCGAAACAAATCCCCACAGAGGGTATGAACCTGAACTTTAACCAAGCAAATTACGTCGAGGCATATAAAAACATGATTGAATTTCAACGTTCGTATGTTGGCAGAGAACCACAGCCTACCTTGGATTACAAGTCTTTCCTAAAATATCCCATGTTTGTATTTGATTGCTCCAAGTATAGCGACTCTATAAAACCTTCTACTGTGGATATCAAATTGGAAATGGAAAGTACTACCAACTTTCCCAATCACACAAAATGTTTTTGTGTAATTATACATGATTGCGTCATCGAGTATGCCCCACTCTCCAACATCGTACGCTATATAATGTAGCTGCAAGGATGTTGCAATCACTTTCACGATGAGGTTCGTGGTCGTTGATACTCAGGGTTTTTGTCTGCCTGAATTTACACCTAAAGAGTTTGTGATTTATAATGGTTTCCAAACAGTGCATTGTGTTTTTAAACCGCATACACCATTACGTTTACTGTCTGCAGACATAATCAAGCAAGTGAAGTTTCTACAAACACAACACCATTGCCTTGACTATAATTGTGGTGATATCAATTTAGAAGAATTACCAAACATAATAGCAAAACATATTATAGCCCAACGTGTTGACAGAATTTATGTTAAAGGTGAAAACAAGCAAAGGTTTTTGTTACATTTACTATCAACCTGTGGTTATCAAGTGGATGTTATCAACCTGGAAACCAGTGAACGCTGTCCAAAGTTAGTGCCTGATACTCCTTTGTGTATGGATCATACTTTAGGATATAATAGAAAATGTATCTGTAGCATAAATAACTGTATATCATTATTTACTTATATTGTAAGCTTAATGCCATAATAAAACAAACGTTGTAAAATATATCTGTTTTTTATTTTAATCTACTTTTAAATACATTTATTAATATTAATTTCCAACCACATTAGTCTTTCCAACATCCATCCGCTATCACCTTTCAGCAAACTCTAAAGCTTTTTGTGTAAATCTCCTCAGTAAATTCTTGATATATATTTTCAAAGTTAGTTGCCACTGTGATATTTTTATTTTTAGTATTAAATGACTTCATTTCTTTTTTTTTTTTTTTTTTTTTTTTTTTTATTTCGACTTTGGAGCACATACAAACCAAACAATTCTAGATTCATTTTAACTGTATCGTGTTTGGCTAAAGCAGCCTCCATCAAATGAAACAATTTCTGCTTCACACTTTCCATGGCAAGTCGTATATCACTACCATCCATACTAATACGATAGGTAGCCATTCTGTTTTTAAAAGCTTGAGTTAACATATAAACTTGTTCAACTTCCCACGGTTCACACACTTTAGATTTGTGAATTTCACTACGTAAAGCACTCTTTTTTCACTTGTAACGAGCACGATTCACTGTATCTCATCTTAACTATAGGTGCTTAACTAATGAATAAAACACAGACATCTTCAGTTATATATTTTTATTAACAAATATGTTTACGATAAATATCTTTAAGTACAGTGTAATATTTAAAACCAAAATACATGAGCATAAATATGACAAGACACATAAGAAAACCAGTTGATATAAACATAGAAATATAATTTGAAGTGAACAGGTAAGAATCATTTAACACAAGAGTTCTCCAGTCAGCTGTCTCACCTTGGGTGCCATGATCAAACAAAAACATAAGTTTATAATGTACTATATCAGTTTTAATATTGGACATGTTGTATGTTGAAACTTCAATCGCTTCATCGTTGTGCAGATATGTTCTTGTTAGTCCAGACCATTTGGTGCAGTCATCGAAACAGATTCGCACTTCTTTCACATTTGGTGGTTTGTAGACGTAAAACACATTTTGACACAATGCTGTCAGGATGACGAAGCTTGCTTTAAGAGGTGGTGCCATTGATGAGGTTATTGATGTCGGTTAGCACTTGTTCTTGAGCGTAATGCAAACACTCTGACATGTAATACTTGAATGTTGGAGACATGTTGTTGAGTAGGGTTTTTATCACTCGGATGGTTTGCGCGGCACTCACATCTGAATTACCCAGCTCTGTTAATGTTTGAACGATGTCGCGAAGAAAACAGTCATATATCCAAGCAAACTGTGTTTCTCTTACATACTCAAATCTTTCCTTAATGATTTCCTCATGCTCCACCAGCTTTTCTACAGTGTCTTCATTTAGATACATAACCATATGTGTAAAACAATTATTAACACATAAAACTTTTTCACCTAGTATCGTTGCAGAAGAGATTCGACAGTAGCTCGTCTGAGTTACAGCATGAGTTTGTTCATTATCTTTAAACCACTTTGCAGATAATGCATGTATGTTATCCATAAAATCGTAAAACTGCCACTCTTCCAATGCTAGATATTGATTTTCTTCATCTAGAGCCAAAGGGTTAACAAATTTCACAAGTATTGTGAACTCATTTCTTGCACTAACACCAGTTACTAATTTTACAGATCTTCTGATGTTGAAAGTTGTTTCCATTAGCATCCTAGTATCATCTTGATATTTGTTAAACAATAACTTTTTCCTATGATGTTCACGGAAATCAGGACCATCGTTTTCGTCACACATTGTTTCAGCACAACAATTCCAAGCAGCTTTCATAGCTAGAACTTTTAAACTAAACTTGCTATCGTAAACTCTGATGTTAAATAGGTTTTCCCCCCCTCTACTTTAATTGGTTGTATTCTTCTGGTTGGTTGACTGTTAAAAATCTGAGAACACTATCTACATCCTTCGGAAAAACACATTAGGACCAGATGTTTCCAACGATTAATTAACCGCTATCTACATCCTCCGGAAACTCTATAGGATGTTTCCATTCGATAATTAGGTGAAAGTCTCCAAATAAACCATACCATACCATACCATCTATACCTACTACACAAGAGAGTGTGTGTTGGTTTTAGGTGTAAGTATGTAGCGGTTGTAGGTGTTAGTTGAGATGTTGCTTCCAGCACATCTAGGGGGCCGGAATTCCGGCCCCCTAGATGTGACTCTAAGTGGACACCTTCGGTTGAAATATTAAGGGTATCGGTATTGATTGGTACATAGACTGTTTCTTTAGCTGACCGTTGTAATAGATAATCAACTCTTTTAGTTTTCTTATTTTCCAGCCAATGTCTGAATCTTTTCTCACCATTTTTACACAGCTTAGTCGCATTAAAATAACCAGTGTTCTTATCGATAATTAGGTGAAAGTCTCCAAATAAACCATACCATCTATACCTACTACACAAGAGAGAGTGTGTTGGTTTTAGGTGTTAACACAGCTTGTTCTGACTTACTTAAATATTATATTTCTTCTGTTCAACAAGACGATTATTTTGATGTGTCACACATGTATGTAGCTCTAAGAATAGCTATACCGGAAGTGTCTACCCGGAAGTAACATTTTTTATTGAATATGTTTTATAGAGTTTGCTTTGCTGAACAGCGTGCATGTGTTGGTTCCAGCGTACATCTCACGGATCTTCCGCGATAAGGGTTTAAAGTTTTTTATCTCATTTTCTTGTAGAGCTTGTTATGAAACATACATTTTTGAAGTCAGTTCATTTCTATCACTTGTCGTTGAAAAGATACAAGGATTTAAAGTTTAGACCGGAAGTGGTCATTTTATTGTATATTCCAATTTGATTTGGCCTCCTTAACACCGTGCATGTGTTGGTTCTCTCGTACATCTCACGGATCTTCCGCGATAAGGGTTTAAAGTTTTTTATCTCAGTTTCTTGTAGACCTTGTTATGAAACATACATTTTTGAAGTTAGTTCATTTCTATCACTTGTCGTTGAAAAGATATAACGATTTAAAGTTTAGACCGGAAGTGGCCATTTTATTGTATATTCCAATTTGATTTGGCCTCCTTAACACCGTGCATGTGTTGGTTCCAGCGTACATCTCACGGATCTTCCGCGATAAGGGTTTAAAGTTTTTTATCTCATTTTCTTGTAGACCTTGTTATGAAACATACATTTTTGAAGTTAGTTCATTTCTATCACTTTCCGCTGAAAAGATACAAGGATTTAAAGTTTAGACCGGAAGTGGCCATTTTATTGTATATTCCAATTTGATTTGGCCTCCTTAACACCGTGCATGTGTTGGTTCTCTCGTACATCTCACGGATCTTCCGCGATAAGGGTTTAAAGTTTTTTATCTCATTTTCTTGTAGACCTTGTTATGAAACGATATATTTTTAAAGTCGGTTCATTTCTATCACTTGTCATTGAAAAGATACAAGGATTTAAAGTTTAGACCGGAAGTGGCCATTTTATTGTATATTCCAATTTGATTTGGCCTCCTTAACACCGTGCATGTATTGGTTCCATCGTACATCTCACGGATCTTCCGAGTCTTCGACCAATACCATTATTCTCGCTTATCAACCTTCACTCTCATTTGTCGGCAATACCATTATTCTCGCTTATCAACCTCACTCTCATTTGTCGGCTAGGTTGGGGTGACGTATCTTTAAATAATGGAGTCTTCAACCATCTTTATCAACAAAAGGCACCATCTTTAAGAACGAAAGCCGCCATTCTTTATCAGCGAAAGCCGCCATTTTTATAATGTCAGGGATGTCAGCTTAAGGTATCACAGGCTTCCATCTTTCATTCCGCCATTTTCCGCCATTTTGGTTCCTCCGTTTTGGTTCCGCCTCTAATATTAAACATTATTTTGTAAATCATCCATTTGTCTAATAATAAACTTTAATTATGTTACATGTATGGTTTGTTTGTAGTCGTATATATATATACCAACCTAAAACAATAAATTAACAAGCGTCTGCTTAGCTTAACGGGTAGCATCGTTGCCTCCCCATCTGAATGCCCCGGGTTCGAAACTCACCTGCTCCAAATGGTTTTTTTCAAAATATAATAATTTGAAGTAATAGGTTAGACACTTTTGAAATGTTTGCATGTGACTGTCTGGCCCAAGTCGTGTGACGTCACAGTTTCCTAGACAGGTCAATGGCCTTAGGAATAACACGGCTAAATGTAAATGTGACTGTCTGGATGTGATTGTCTGGCACAAGTCATGTGACGTCACTGGCTGGCCAAAGACAGGTCAATGACCTTAGGAATAACACGGATGTGACTGTCTGGCCCAGGGCGTGGCTGGGCGCCGGCGCCGGGGCTAGGCGCCGGGGCGTGGCTAGGCGCCGGGCCCGGGGCAGGCGCCGGGGCCAGGGCGTGGCTAGGCGCCAGGGCGTGGCGCCGGCGCCAGGGCGTGGCGCCGGCGCCAGGGCGTGGCGCCGGCGCCGTGACGTCACTTCCTGTGACGTCACTGTCTGCTCAAAGTGTCCCATTACCTACTGTCATTGTCCTTCATTTTACTAAAATGTTTCCAGAAAATTCATTTCAAATAGACCCTTTCTCTGATGCTTGGCAGTAGCGTTAGCTTTAGAGTTTATCGTTTAATGGTATATAATTTTTGTCGAATTTTCGTAAAAAATCAATAAAGCTCAATATATCCGTTATTATATAAGATATGAAGAAAATTTGTATATATTAATTATAGGGTGCCTTGAGCTACATCTTAAAAAAATATTTCTACAATCACAGGCTGGCCCATAAGTCGTTGGTGATACAAATTTTCTTCTTTTTTTTAAATCAAACACGCCTTATGTTATTGCATTTTTGAATATTTCAGCGATGCATGTTTGTAAGAAAAAAAATTCGGGACGCAGCAAGTGCGTTATGGTAGCGAATTTTCATTAAATTCTTCAAATTTGAATAGCTCAATTTGCTATTAACCTATAAGGTTGACCAAGAAACGAGTTTTTCCGGGAACACTTTAAGTTTACTTTTGGAAATTTTTGTACATTTTCACACAATAAAGTTATTTTTATGAAACATGGCACATTGTTTTTACTATATAGGTTATACTGGTAACCAAAATTGATGCCTGTTTTCTTAAAAAGGAAACACACATATTTGCAATTAAAAACATTTTTATGAAAATTCACTACCATAGCGCACTTGCTGCGTCCAGAGTTTTGTTCTTAAGCCTTGTAAGTTTCAACACATTCATCCACATTTGCAAACATTTCTAAGGTTTTTTGATTTACATTTCTGCTTCATAATTCCAGTTTTCTACAAAACTCATTAACTTTACCACTCGTTTCTAACATATGTGTATTTGCTCCCTGGAGTTGAAGATTCAAGGTATTTAATTTCTCGAATATGTCGACCAAGTAGCTCAAATTCATCACAATTAAATCATCTCGAAACTTTTTGGTTTCTGGTCGGTTTTCTTCGTCTAAAAAAATGGCACTTTCATCTCTTAATTCGTAAGCACGTTGCAAAAATTGCCCACGTGGTAACCACCTTGTCTCGAAATATAATTGTAACGCCGAATGTAGTACACTCATGTCTTTACACAGTGCATAACAGATTATTGATGTCTCATTTTTATATGATTTACTACGGTTAGTATCGTTGTTAGCGCAATATTCAGACCAGGAATCATTTTTTTGGAAGCTAGAGCTTCTCTGTGGATTATTCAATGTGTCCAAATACACTGTGGAGATGTTTGTTTCACACATTTTACCAGCACCATGAGTGCATATTCCGACGCAATTTTCCCACTTGATGTTTGACTAGTTTTGAAAGTTAGTTAATGTAGCAAATGATGCAAGTGCTGTTGCTTTGACTTCTATTGGTTTGCAGAATAGTAGTTTTCTCCTGCTAACAAACCATCACAAAATCGAACATAGGCAACTAGATGAGCATCTATTGCTATCTGTTGCCTCATCCAGCTGAATTGTAAAAAAATTTGTAACGCAACTCCTCGAAAAGCTGGTGCGGTACATCTTCAGCTATATCACCAATGCTACGGCAACAGTATCGTTTAATAGAGGTATGAACTGCAATTGTTTAGAAACATTATCTCCAAACATAGTTTCTGCGCTCTCAATTGCAGCTGGAAGAATAAGCCCTTTGCCAATCTGTAAGAGGAAAGTAAATCTTTTTCATTTACAGACCAAGCTTTTTTCCACGATTTTTGTTAGTGAATTGTCTTTAAAAAAAATCACTAATGAGGAGATCCAGACTTTTGAATTTAAAAAAAGATTCTTTAAATGAGCGCTAATTAGGCCCCCCAGTCAGTTTCAATTTTTATATGTTAATATATATATATATATATATATATATATATATATATATATATATATATATATAAAATATATATATATATATATATATATATATATATATATATATATATATATATATATATATATATATATATATATGTGTGTGTGTGTGTGTGTGTGTGTGTGTGTGTGTGTGTGTGTATCACACCGATAACTCAAAAAATAATGGGCCGATTTTGATTTAATTTGGTGGATACCTTCCTTTTACAAATGGCTTGGAGAAGTGCGTTATCCAAGAAAATCGTCCCAGGTTTTCCCGGAAAATTTTGTGTCTTCTTTCGAAATATATATATATATATATATATATATATATATATATATATATATATATATATATATATATATATATATATATATATATATATATATATATATATATATATATATATATCCCGAATTAACAGAGTAAGGGCAAATACGGGTTTATATCATTATAGGTAAGTTACCAACGAAAATTTAGCTCTGTAGGTCGAAAGGCAAAAAAGTTATAGGCATTTAAATAAAAATATATTGGGTTTTTCCTCAAAACGCTAAAGTTGCGATTTAAAACCTCAAAATTGGCAACATTTAGGCAAAGAAATTGAATCTAATACGGGCTATGGAAAGAAAATGTCTCAAGAAGAATGTTTTACAAACCTTGAAGTCTTAGTTTCAACCATCACTGTCCTTCATTTGACTAAAATATTTTCAGAACATTCATTTTAAATAGACCCTTTCTCTGATGTTTGGCAGTAGCCTTAGCTATAGAGTTTATCGTTTAATGGTATATAATTTTTGTCGAATTTTCGTAAAAAAATCAATAAAGCTCAATATATCCGTTATTATAGAAGATATGAAAAAAAATTGTATACATTAATTATAGGGTGTCTTGAGATACATCTTAAAACATTATTTCTACAATCACAGGCTGGCCCATAAGTAGTTGGTGATACAAATTTCCTTTTTTTTTAGTCGAACACGCCTTATGTTATTGCATTTTTCCATTTTCCATGGATATATAATGCATCTTTGTAGGAAAAGAAATTCTGGACGCGTTATGGTAGGGAATTTTAATCGAATGCTTCATATTTGAATAGCTCAATTTTCTATTAACCTCTAAGGTTTACCAAGAAACGAGTTTTTTCGGGAACACTTTAAGCTTACTTTCGGAAATTTTTGTACATTTTCACACAATAAAGTTATTTTGATGAAACATGGCACATTGTTTTTACTATATTTATTTATATCACCTTCTCCTAATAAAGGTATAACTAGTTGCCTACGATATTTTAATATATGTATCGATATTTCAAATTTCCCGGCTTTCTGACTCCCACAACTCAAAGGGTATTAGTGAATTATCTCTTTTTTAGTGAAAAAAATCACCTATGATGAGATCGCGACTTTTGAATTTTATAAAAATTCCTTCAAATGAGCACTAATTAGGCCCCCGACAACACATATCCGGGGTCAGTTTCAATTTATTCGTGTTTATATATATATATATATATATATATATATATATATATATATATATATATATATATATATATATATATATATATATATATATATATATATATATATATATATATATATATATATATATATATATATATATATCACACCGATAACTCTAAAAATAATCGGCCGATTTTGATCAAATTTGGTGAGTACCTTTCCTTTGCCAGTAGCTTGGATAAGTTTGTTAGCCAGGAAAATCTGCTCTGTTGAAATACATTAAACAATGATTTGTTTTAATTAGACAGACGGATTCCCCCAGTCAGTATCAGTTCTGAGCTGACCTTAAATGTATGTAATTTCGACTATGAAATTATAACGCATGTTTGAATGAATAAATTCGGGACTCAGTAAGTGCGTTATGATAGCGATTTTTTATTGAACGCCTCAAATTTGAATAACTCAATTTCCTCTTAACCTATAAGGTTCGTTGGCCAGGAAACTAGTTTTTTCCGGGAATATTTTAAGTTTATTTTCGACAAATTTGTGTACATTTTCAAACAGTAAAGTTATTTTCATGAAATATGGTGCATTGTTTCTACTATATATGTTATACTAGTAACCAAATTTGATGTCTGCTTTCTTAAAAAAACACATATTTGCTATTTAAAACATTTTTATCAAAATTCACTATCATAACGCACTTGCTGCGTCCAGACTTTTTTTCATATGATTTTAATTGTAATTCGAAAAATTGTCATAATTTGCTAAGGTACCCACTATGAAACGTTTTCAAATGCGCTTAAGTTTATTAGGTTTAATGCTGTCAGCTGCCAAAATTATTAAGCAAACGACAAACAGGGGCCTTTGTTGTTCATTTACTTCAGTGGTGGTAAACCCAAAGTGTAAATATTCTTGAAAATATATTCTTAATGTTTGTTTCAGAACCACTCTCGCCTGTGTGATGCTTGACTATCGTCAAGTGCTCGCTTACATCCACTTATAAATGTATCCATGATTCTGTATACACTGTATAAACCTACTGCTACTTGAATATCGTGAATTGCAGTTAACACGCATATTATAACATACTCATTCACGGTAGTAGGATCGACTCGACTGAGACTGGTTGGAACTGAACGATTTATGCATGCCGCGCACACGTTCTGGATTGTTCAAAGCAAATCGGAGCTTCTCGCGAAGCCGCAACAATGGACGCTATGGCGGAGGTAAGACAAGGGCGGGGGCGCGATAAGAATTGTGATTAAAAATTGGGTCACAAATAGTAAAAGATTGAGAAACGCTGCTCTAAGTATTCATAATTTCCTAATAATTTTCTTTGATTTGTCGTTATTGGAAATATTTATAAAAATATTCCTTACTATGCACTTGCTGTCTTGGGTTTAATTTGTGAAAAACGGATTGTGGGAGTACGAGCCGTGTAGATCGGCAAAAGGTTTATAAGAGTCAGGAGATAACATCTAAACACGCATTCTCAAACCATTCAGGTGGATGTCTATAAAATGTTACGTCGGTTTGATCAGGATTAATTTTACCTCCCAACAGCGTTTTATATAACCCACCCGTTATAATTTTGCAGCTTTGACGGTGCGACATTCATGTGATCTAAACAATAAATATATTGTTGCGTTTTTTCCGGGTTCTGGATAAGTGAGACTTTTAATTTTAACAAAACAACTTTATTTACTCTCTAAATATGGACACAATAAAAGTTTTAGAATGTCTCTCTCACCAAACACTTAATTTACTGTCTAAATATGGATACAATAAAAGTTCTAGAATGTCTCTCCCACAAAACACTTAGTTTATCTGGCCTTAAAATCACTAATCTGCACACAAATTATTATACTGGCACTACAGTAGTTACTCTTTAATACTTCACAAGTTGGGTACAAGTTGGTAACTTCGTTATTTTTAGTCCTAGAGGGTTGAGACTTCGTCTGTGGGGGGTCACCCCAGGCACCCCCAAGGGCGGTGTTGCCAGATTGTGCAAAAATTTCCAGATGTTGGGGAAGTTCTGGAGATGTGGCAACACCGCACCTACATCTATTGAAGTGCTTTGTAACACTGCCCCCCTCCTTAAGACCGTTCGTCCCGAACAGTATTTAACGGCCGCCAACTTGGGGGTTCGTGGCCTCGATAGGGACTCAACCTCTCTATGTGAACAACTTTGGGTTTAGTTCTTGGAGACAGCTGGATTCTGTAGACTAGGTCGTTAATTTTCTTAGTCACCAAATATGGCCCCTCCCATGGTTTCTGAAGTTTGGGACTGATGCCCTTTCTCCTTGTTGGTTGGTACAGCCACACTACATCACCTTCCTTGAATGTATGGGGTGTTGCTCTGCGATCCAAGCGCATCTTCATCCGGTCACTGCTTAAGAGGAGCCTATCTCTGACGCATCTGTGTATAGTGCGCAGTTTTCCTTCTAGGTCGGCGACATACTCAGGTAACGTAGCTAGGTCCGCTATGTCCTCGTTCGGTGGTGGTCTCGTCATGTCGATTGGTAACCGCATCTCTCTGCCGGTCAACATCATGGATGGGGTGTAGCCGGTAGATTCATGCTGAGAGCTTCTGTAATCTAGGAGAAACAGAGGTATCAGCTTGTCTCAGTTTATCTGATTCTCATCGACAAACATAGCAAGATACTGGTTGATGGTCCTGTTATGCCGTTCTACCAAAGTTCAAAGTGTCGTCGATCCGGGGCAGGGGATAACTGTCTTTCTTGGTGACATAATTCAGCTTCCTATAGTCCACGCAAAATCTCATAGTGCCGTCTTTCTTGGTGACCAAAACTACTGCGGACGACCAAGGACTATTAGACTCCTCGATCACCCCATCTTCCAGCATTTCGTTAACCATCGCCTTGATTTCTGATTGCTTGGCAAAAGGCAGTCTCCTCGGCGGCTGTCTAATTGGTCTTGCGTCGCCAGTATTAATTCTGTGTTGCACTAGACTCGTACGACCTGTGATTTTATCTTGAGCGAAAATATCGGCCTCCTCCAATATGAACTGCAGGGCCATTTCCATCTCCATGTTGTTCAATTGGCCCCATGAATTCTTGAACCGCTCTACTATTTCTACTGGCAGTCTTCTGTCTAATGCAGTGGGTGTCACGTTTCTTGACAACGTCACTCGGTCAATGGGCTCGCAAGGGGCGATAACCTCACCTTTCTTCAATGTGACTCTGTTAGTTTGCACGTTAGCCACTCTTATGGGTATTGTCTTCTTCGGGTCTACTAAGCATCGTGCGACGAGGGCACCATCATGTCTATCTTTTAGGGGCTCCGCTATGAGAGCAGACATACCATCAAGTGTCTTCTCTAGTCTGGCTCTGACAATCTTCTCCCTGTTACCAGGAATCCGTGTATCCTAGTCGACAATAAGTCTCACGCTGAGATTAGCTTCGCCTGCTGTTGGAGATAAGTACAATTCTTCGTTACCGATTTTCAAGATCTTATTCTGGAAGTCTACTGAAAGGACATCGAACTCTTCCATTAAATCCAGGCCCAGAATAAATTCGTCGACGATTTCTGCGACGACAGCCCTTACCTGTAGCTCAGTACTGCCCAGCCTAATGTAAATAGTGGCCTCCCCATGCACGGGTATCCTATCTCCTTTTGCCGTCTCCAACACAGGCTGTTTGTTGGTCGTAAGTGCCGATCTATTTGGCAGCATGTCTGGACGTACAACGGATCTAGTAGCACGAGTATCGATGGTGAAACTGCATTGTCTTCCGTCTATGCTGCCAGGTATAACGAGGCTCTCGCGGTAGCGTCGGATAGTCCCTGACCTTGGGGCCTTGGAACTCGCACGCCAGCTGTCGCCCCCTTACACTGGCGTCAGGTCGTTTCCCTGACGGCGCTCCCTGTTGGTGTATTCCTGTCCCCTGCGAGCCACCTGTTGGGTTTGTGAGCACTGCCTACTTATGTGCCCTTTCCTACCACACTTGTAGCATTCTATGTGGGACCAATCTGCTTTCGTCTGACGTGCTCCAACCGTTGCAGTGAGCTTGCTTATGGCTTCCTTCATCAACTTTATTTCTCGCCTTAGGTCCTCTGTCGTGACTGCATGGTCCTCTATCTCTTTCACTTCGCGCAGCCTGTTGCGGCGAGGTTGAGATGCATTCTTCGCTGCTTCAAATTCCAAGCCATAAATGACGCAGTCTGTAAGTGTTCTGAACCTTCCGAGCCTCAAAGCTTGTTGCATTTCGTTGTCAAGTACTCCATCGATGAAGGTCTGGACGGTGATCTGGTTGACAAATTCTTCTGGGGCTTGGGGATACGCCAGTCGCACAAGTTTCTCCACTTCAGCACTAAATTATTGCAGAGTCTCATTTGGCTTCTGGACCCTTGTCTTTAGTTGTGTCTGATAGACCTGGCTCATGTACTTGTTACCATATCTCAAGTCTAGGGCCTGTATCACTGTTAAGTAGTTTTGCTGTTTCGACTCCGGGATGTTCTGGAGGATTTCTAGGGCTTTGCCTCGAAGCAAGAGAATTAGAGCAGTTGCTGCCTGTTGCTCACTCCACCCATTGCTGAGAGCTGCCGCCTCAAACTGCCTCCTGTACATGGGCCACGATGTTTCTCCGTCAAAAGTCGGCGGCTTTAAGTTTCCATTAGGCTGCTGCATAGCTGGTACATCCGCCTCCGGGCGATTTTGAACTGGGGACATTTCAGTAAGTCCTCTTAATTGAGTTCTATCAGTCTGGACAATCGCCTGTT
Source organism: Tillus elongatus (assembly GCA_964006375.1). Lineage (NCBI taxonomy): Eukaryota > Metazoa > Arthropoda > Insecta > Coleoptera > Cleridae > Tillus > Tillus elongatus. The sequence continues at coordinate 134,696,193 of OZ023266.1, read as the reverse complement.
CGGTCAGTTCTTTATGTGTGCATTCTGTTTTTTTCATGATCATCTTCATTTGTTCTTTCAATCCTTCAATTTCTTCCCATCGTTTATTCAAATCCTCTGTTACATTTTCTACTTTCCTGTCCACATTTTCTATTTGTTCGTTAATCTGTTCAATTTCTTCTTTTACATCGACTCTCATATCGTGGAACATACTTCGGATGTCTTCTTTGTCTTCAAGACGCCTCTGTTCTTCCTCTTGTCGTCTTCTCTCGTCTTCTTCGCGCCGTCTTCTTTCATCTTCTTGTCGCCGTTGTTCATCTTCTTTGCGTCGTCTTCTTTCATCTTCTTGTCGCCGTCGTTCGTCTTCTTCGCGTTGCCTCTTGAGGTCTTCTTTATCTTCTTGTCGTCTTTTCTCGTCTTCTTCGCGTTGTCTTTTCAGTAAGTCCATCAACTCTTTGATTTCAGCCATCTTGTCGTAGTCAGTCGATCTAGTGTTTACCATTTACAGCTAGCTTAGTTGTCCACTTCTTCACTCACTTATCCCACACTTCTAACACCAAATTGTTGCGTTTTCTCCGGGTTCTGGATAAGTGAGACTTTTAATTTTAACAAAACAACTTTATTTACTCTCTAAATATGGATACAATAAAAGTTCTAGAATGTCTCTCTCACCAAACACTTAATTTACTGTCTAAATATGGATACAATAAAAGTTCTAGAATGTCTCTCCCACAAAACACTTAGTTTATCTGGCCTTACAATCACTAATCTGCACACAAGTTATTATTCTGGCACTACAGTAGTTACTCTTTAATACTTCACACTGATTACTGCTCCTTCAAGTCACTTCAACATTCTCTAACTGAACTGAACTGCCCTGGCTTGCTTTCGTCTTTATATACACGTCCTACCTTCTACCTTGTTTCGCGAGCCTTCCATTCCAGAATATTCCAGGACCTTCTTTTGCTAGAAGGCTCTGTGAATACAGATCGGCCCGGTGTGTATACAGGGGGATGTATATACAGGATCCAAATGTGGTCATCACTCCTATGTTACACAAGAGGTGTTTCTCGTACTATAAGATCTCTCTGCGTATACAGGGTGTAAGTGGTCTCTGCGTATACAGGGTCTATATACAGGGTGTTCGGAATGCGCAGACCTCAGTTATCCGTTCCGACGGGGTACAAGTTGGTAACTTCGTTATTTTTGGTCCTAGAGGGTTGAGACTTCGCCTGTGGGGGGTCACCCCAGGCACCCACAGGGGGCGTGGAGGCGGTGTTGCCAGATTGTGCAAAAAATTCCCAGATGTTGGGAAAGTTCTGGAGATGTGGCAACACCGCACCTACATCTATTGAAGTGCTTTGTAACACTATTTATTAAACTAACGTATTTACCAAATTTTATTGAAGCGGGTTCACATTTACGTTACAGATATCTCCAAATCGCCTTCTCTTGTTTCTACATTACATATGTCGAAACTTAGAGATCCCTAGTGCAAAGGTTGTTTATCTTTAGTTTAATATATGCTGCTCTTTATTTGTATGTCCAAATACATTAGATGTAATTTATAAACCTTATCTTCTATTATCACACAGAACTTCCTAATTTACGTAAGAAACGATCTTTCCTGAGAGGTTTACGTCGAGAATGCCCCTAACTATAAACTTGAGATGAACATTTCTGTATCATTTCATCAGGAAGCTTCGGATAGGGACGAGTCACATGAGACGTTTGTCTCGGCTCACAATGAAGTACAAGTGTAACAATGTAAGCAAATCTAGTTATTAGAATTTAATATCTGAAACATGAGAGGAGACCTAATTTGAAAACAGAGATTTTGTTACAAGCATTTCTTCGCACAATTGCAAAATGCTTCTTTAAATTAGCATTTACATAAGAAAATAAATAAAAAATACATGCCGTAACAATTGTTTTAATTGATTGATTGCTGTTGCCCTTCCTTGGTGAAACTGTTCCATACTAAATACAGACTTGGAGACTATTTCTCTGGCTTCACTATTGTTTTTAGTGAATTTTCTGTAAAAAAATTCACTACTGAGGAGATCCCGACATTTGAATTCTGGAACCCAAATCCCAGGTCGGTTTCAAACTTTATATATATATATATATATATATATATATATATATATATATATATATATATATATATATATATATATATATATATATATATATATATATATATATATTTGTCACACCTATAACTAAAAAATAATGACCCGATTTTGATAAAACTTAGTGAGTACCTTCCTTTCGCAAGTGGCTTGGATAAGTTCGTTGAAATTTATCTCTGTAGGTTAAAGGACAAAAAAGTTACAGGCATTTAAAGAAAAATAAATTTGGGTTTTCCTCAAAACATTAAAAGTCGCGATTTTAAACGCCAAAATAGGTAATATTTAGGCAGTGAACCTAAAACTAATATGAGCTATGAAAGGAAAATGTCTCAAGAATAATGTTTTACAAAGCCTGAAGTCTTAGTTTCAATCGTCATTGTCCTTCATTTTACTAAAATATTTCCAGAAAATTCATTGCAAATAGACCCTTTCTGTGATGCTTTGGCAGTAGTGTTGGCTATAGAATCTATCGGTTAATGGTATATCATTTTTGTCGAGTTTTCGTAAAAAATCTTTAAAGCTAAATATATCCGTCATTATGCAAGATACGAAAAAAAATTGTATACATTAATTATGGGTGTCTTGAGCTACATCTTAAAAAAATTATTCTACAATTACAGGATGGCCCATAAGTCGTTAGTGATTCAAATTTTCTTTTTTAGTGAATTTTCTTTTAAAAATTCACGAATGGGGAAATCAGTGTTTTTATATATATATATATATATATATATATATATATATATATATATATATATATATATATATATATATATATATATATATATATATATATATATATATATATATATATATATATATATATATATATATATATATATATATATATATATATATATATATATATATCGTACCGATAACTCAAAAAATAATAGACCGATCTTGATCAAGTTTGGTAAGTACCTTCCTTTTGCAAGTGGTTTGTATAAGTTCGCTAGTCAGGAAAATCGGACCAGGTTTTCCCGAAACATTTTGTGTTTTCTTTCTAAAAAAAATTCATATTTCCGGAAATAACAAAGTGAGGGCAACCAAATTTGGTACGCGTATTTGTATTATAAAGAGTGAACCATGTACCAAATATTAGGTCTCTAGGTTTAAGGACAAAAAGTTACGGGCAGCTAAAGAAACAAATTTTCGAGTTTTCCTCAAAACGTCAAACTCGCAATTTAAAACGTCAAAATTGGCAATGTTTAGGGAAAGAACGTAAAACAAATACAGATTGTGAAAAGAAAATGTTACAAGAAGAGGGTTCTGCGAACCCTTAAGTTTCAGATTCAACAATCATTGCCCTTCATTTTACTAAAATATTTACAGAAAATACATTTCAAGTAGACCCTTTCTCTGATGCTTTGGCTGTCGGTTTAATTAAGTTAATGCTTTCGCTGTAGGTTTAGTGAAGTTTATGGTTTAACGGTCTATAATTTTTAGCTAATTTTCGTAGAACAAATTCGTTACTGGATTTTAGCATTTTTTAGCGAAATATGATGCATGTTTGTAAGAAAAAAATCAGGACGCAGTAAGTGGTAGCAAATTTTCATTAAATCCTTCAAATGTCAATAACTCAATTTGCTATTAACGTAAGTTTTCTTGGTTAGGAAACCAACATTTAATTTTATTTTCGGAAAATTTTTGTATGAACGCAGCAAGGACGTTTTGGTTGCGAATTTCGATTAAATGTTTCAAATTTCAATAACTCAATTTGCTATTAACCTAAGGTTCATTGGCTAGGAGACCAGTTTTCTCGGAAACATTTAAAGTCTGTTTTCGAAAAATTTTTGTACATTTTCAAGTAATTATTTTGATAAAATATGGTACATTGTTCCTACTATATAGGTTATACCGGTAACCAAATTGATGCCTGCTCGCATTAGAGCGATATATTTGTAATTAAAAATATTTTTATGAAAATTCACTAACATAACGCACTTGCTGCGCCCAGAGTTTTTCTTAATAAAAGCGTGCATCTAATTTGGTTACCAGTATAACCTATATAGTAGAAACAATGTACCATGTTTAATCAAAATAAATTTATTGTTTGAAAAAGTCAAAAGCAATGAACTTAAAATGTTCCTGAAAAAACTAGTATGATTTGGCTGGTCAACGAACCTCTTCAAGCTATTTACCCACCTGTCAAGATATATTATTCACAAAAAACTTTCCGATGAAACTTCCAAAAAAAAATTGGATGATTTGCAAATAATTTTTCTCACGAAAATCCGAATTTTTTTTTACAATAACTCATTAAACATTTATTATTAATTACCAAAATTTTACAAAAAACTTACAAAAAATTATAAAACTATTTCTACGGGAACGCGAAAAAATTTCTAGGAAAGTGACTAAATATTTTTTTACACAAACTTTCGCTAAAAGAATATATAAAATTCAAATGATATATCTAATCTGTAATTAATATTAAAAATTAAGTAATTTGTAGGAAATCAACATTTAACTTTATTTTCGGAAAATTTTTGTATGAACGCAGCAAGGGCATTTTGGTTGCGAATTTTAATTAAATGTTTCAAATTTCAGTAACTAAATTTGCTAATAACCTAAGGTTAACTGGGTAGGAGACCAGTTTTCTCAGAAATATTTAAAGTTTATTTTCGGAAAATTTTTGTACATTTTCAAATTATTTTGATAAAATATGGTACATTATTCCTACTATATAGGCTATACCGGTAACCAAATTAATGCCTGCTCGCATTAGAGCGATATATCTGTAATTAAAAACATTTTAATGAAAATTCACTTTCATAACGCACTTGCTGCGCCCAGAGTTTTTTTTTCTTCTGAAAATGAAGGACTTAGCCAGCGGGCAAGTTTATTGGTGCAAGTGGCAGTTCTGAATTCTGGATTTTCCTCATCGATTTGTGACGGTTTCGCTGCTTGACAGCATCCTCAAACAAAGGAAAATTGAATTAATACGAAATCATAACTAAAAATAAAGATCTATTACTATGTTATGATGTTTTCGTCAAACATTTTTTTTAAATTAAAATAAAATTAAAAAAAGTTCGGGACGCAGCAAGTGCGTTATGGTAGTGAATTTTTATTAAATGCTTCAAATTTGAATAACTCAATTTTCTATAAACATAGAAAGTTGAATTTTGGTACGTAGCAAGGTCTTTCCTGAATCAACGTATTCACAAAATTTCATTAAAATAACTTTGTAATTTTCGGAGAAAAAAAAATTCTAAAGAAAACCCAAAATTTGAATAACTAAATTTTTTATAAACTTAGAAAGTTGAATTTTGGTACGTAGTAAGGTCTCTTGCAAAGCAACATATCCATAAAATGTCATTAAAATAACGTTGTCAATTTCCGATAAAAAAGATTTTTTCGAAAGAAAACTCAAAATTTTCCGGGAAAACCTTGTCGGATATAAATGGCTAACGAACTTATCCAAGCCATTAATAAAATAAAGGCACTTGCCGAGTTTCATTGAAATCGGGTAATTATTTTTTGAGTTATCGGTTGGATACATATATATATATATATATATATATATATATATATATATATATATATATATATATATATATATATACAGTGTGGAACAGCCAAATGGAATAAATTCGATAACGGATAAATGAGGACGTGTTGGGAAAAACGCTTGGACACGTCGATTTGTATTTTTAACTGCGCATCTTTTTCAAGAAAAAAAAATTATTTAGGGTGCGTCATGTGACAGTGGCCAATACCAACTTTCTTATTTTAAATACAAGCCCCTGTATATTATTAATTTTTTGGATTCTTCAGAAAATTCTAGACATAATTCATGTACAATGTCCTATACCTATCTTCAACTGTTTCGGAAATATTAAGTATTTTCAGATTTATTACAAAAATTAACATTAAAAATAGAAAATTATTTTATTTCACAAATTCTAATAAGAAATACTGATTATTTCCTAATAATTTAAAAAAACAAAAAAAAAATAATGTCAATGTAGTAAATGTTCAAAATGCTCGCCACGAACATCTTGGCAACATGCTAATCTGGTATAGAAATGTCTTCTAACATTACTCAACATCTCAGGCGTGACTGATCTAATCGCAAGCGTGATTCGTCTTTTTAAGTCATCTAAGTTGAGGGGCTTAGTTTTGTATACAATACTTTTGACATATCCCCACAAAAAGTAGTCTAATAGCGACAGATCAGGAGATCGTGCTGGCCATTCTATCGATCCGCGCCTCCCTATCCACCGATTTGGAAAAATTTGGTTCAGGTACTGCCGGACATTGATTTGGTAATGGGGCGGTGCTCCATCTTGCTGAAACCATATTTTATTGGCAGGAACTTGTGGGTTTGCTGGATCTGGATATAAGTTTGTCAAAGTTGGCACGACATTATTTTGGAGCAGTTCTAAATATTTATCCCCATTCAAGTTGCCATCAATGAAAAAGGGACCTACGATATGATTTCCAACAATTCCTGCCCAAACATTAACTTTTTCAGGATATTGCGTATGTTCCTCTCTCATCCAATGAGGATTCTCATTAGACCAATAGCGGCAATTTTGACGATTAACATGACCGTGAAGTGTAAATGTGCTCTCGTCAGAAAACAAAACATCTTCTAATTGGATCACATTGTTATCTAACATTGCCATCATTTGTTCACAAAAATACGTTCTCCTATCGAAATCGTCCTCCATGAGCTCCTGAGTTGGTATCATTTTATAGGGATGCATTTTACTTTCCTTTAATGTTCGAAAAATTGCTGTGTGGCTAACGTTGAATAGTTGGGCTGCTTGTCGACCAGAAGTATGTGGGTTTTCTTGAAACTCAAGCGTAATATCCAATTTCGTATCATCACTTACTGCATTGGCAGCTACTTTTTTTATCTGTCTCACATGACCAAGCTCGCGAAACTGCTTTTCTATTTTGCTAATTGTTCCTTCGGATACAGGCGGCAAATTTGGAAATTTTTCGTGAAATAAGCGAGACACTTCCATCTGTGTCCGTGTGTTATCTCCATAACCAATCATTTGTAGAATGGTTATTTTGTACATTTCTGTTAAATGAACCATTTTTCTGATATTATTACGTACAGTTAACGAAATTCAAACGACAATAGCACTGACACTAATCACTACTGTCATGCAGGCAGACAACAAGTTGCTAAGGCTACGAGTTTTATACGAACAGAAAGAAAACTGTTTTTGTTTTTGTTTCATTTCATATCAGTAAAAAGAAACGCAGGAATGGTTTTTGTTTACTTTCTCATTATCAAGAGCTGAATGGGAAATAAGTATTGAATGCAATGTAGCGAATTTGTGAAATAAAATAATTTTCTATTTTTAATGTTAATTTTTGTAATAAATCTGAAAATACTTAATATTTCCGAAACAGTTGAAGATAGGTATAGAACATTGTACATGAATTATGTCTAGAATTTTCTGAAGAATCTAAAAAATTTATAATATACAGGGGCTTGTATTTAAAATAAGAAAGTTGGTATTGGCCACTGTCACATGACGCACCCTATATAATTTTTTTTCTTGAAAAAGATGCGCAGTTAAAAATACAAATCGACGTGTCCAAGCGTTTTTCCCAACACGCCCTCATTTATCCGTTATCGAATTTATTCCATTTGGCTGTTCCACACTGTATATATATATATATATATATATATATATATATATATATATATATATATATATATAACATATAAAAATTGAAACTGACCCCGGATATGCGTTCTAGGGGTCCTAGTTCGCGCTCATTTGAAAACAAATTTGCAAAGTCTCACCATCGATGCCTGTCTATTAGTTATTTTTTTTAATAAAAATTCACTAATGGGGGATGACGTCTTCAGAATATCGACGTGAAGTATGTCAATATTTAACATAAAGATAGAAACAACATATAACAGTAATGACTATAATAACAATCACAACAATCAAATAATTAAACGATAACAGTAATAAAGTAGACTCTATACAATTAAGATATCGACACACATCTCATTGTCTTATTACAACTTAAAAAAAATTGCTAGATTTATTCTGTTTGATCTATCTAATTAGGAAGAAGAATATACAAGAAAGGAGAATCCATTAAATCAAATTGTTGTGTATGTGCTTCTTTATTTCTAAAGCTTCAAAACAGACTGGTTGACGATTATCATTACAAAAATCTTGTGGTTCTATGCGGTTATTTACTATGAATCTATGTTAGGTATAAATGTTTTGCCAATGTAGATTTGTCAGCGAGGTTATTTGTAAATGCAGAAATATGTTCTTTGTATCTGTCGTTAGAAATTCTAGAAGTTTGACCGATGTAGATTGCGCTACAATGTGTGCAAGCTAATTTATAAACTTCAGATTTTGTCATGAAACGAGATTTTTCTCTTGCGGTAAATAACACATCACGCGTCGTGTTGTAAGATGTAAAAGCTACCTTTGTATTTGACACGAATTTTAAATTTTTGAAATGTTTTTTGAAACGGTTCCAAAATTTAGTTATCGAAACATACCTGTTGTCTTTTTTGTCCCTAATGTTTGGATAAATTAATGTAATCGGTAATTTGTATTCTTTTCTCTCTATCATTTTATCTACCAATTTAGCAGATTAGCCAAACTTTGACATAATTTCATACAGCATCTTTCTGTAATTGAGACAGGAAATTTGTAAGTATTAACCCAAATGTAGCATCTATTTTCATTATTTTCTTTCTGATATTCACATGTTCTCAGGGAGTTCTGCTCAGCTGTGCAGCCTGCTTTGCTTTTATGTTTGTGCTTGTCTGTAGCTTTTAGTGAATTTTCTTAGAAAAAATTCACTAATGAGGAGATCTCGACTTTTGAATTTTGAAAAAATTTCTTCAAATGAGCGCGATCTAGGACCCCTAGAACCCATATCCGGGGTCAGTTTCAATTTTTATTTGTTATATATATATATATATATATATATATATATATATATATATATATATATATATATATATATATATATATATATATATATATATATATATATATATATATATATATGTATATATATATGTATGTATGTATCACACCGATAACTCAAAAAATAATGGGCCGATTTTGATAAAATTTGGCATGTACTTTTCTTTTGTAAATAGCTTGAATAAGTTTGTTAGTCAGGAAAATCGGACGAGGTTTTCCGGGAAAATTTTGAGTTTTCATTCGAAAAAAATTATTATCTCAAAAAGTAATTAGCCGATTTTAATAAAATTTGGCATGTGCCTTTCTTTTGTAAATAGCTTTGACAAGTTTGTTAGTCAGGAAAATCGGACGAGGTTTTCCGGGAAAATTTTGAGTTTTCATTCGAAAAAAATGTTTATCTCAAAGAATAATACGCCGATTTTGATAAAATTTGGCACGTACCTTCCTTTTGTAAAAGGCTTTGACAAGTTCGTTAATAAAAAAAAATCGGAGGAGGTTTTCCGGAAAAATTTTGAGTTTTCATTTGAAAAAAATTTTTATCTTAAAAAATAAAAAATCTATAACCAAATTTGGTAGGTAGGTTTACGATATAAAAAGCAAACTATATACCAAAATTTAGATTTCTATATTACAAGAAAAAAAAGTTATAAAATATTTTGTGCCAGATCATTTCTATTAAAATTCACTACCATAACGCACTTGCTGCGTCCAGGCTTTTTTATGTAATTTGACTAGTTTGAATTTAACTTATTGATTGTGACTCCATAAGAGTGTTGTTCATATTTGTGGGACCCCAGTCCCGTTTTAAGTTTTAAATCTTAAATTGTACGTTCTTATAGAGATGTTTTATAACTCCTCACACTAATGTCAGTTTAAGTATTGCATGGCCGTATTTGACATTTTTTTAGCTTCGCTGGACTTTGTATTCTTTCTGTAGTTGCGGTGTTAGTCACTCGCATGTTAGACCCACCAGAAACATATTTTCTGACAACCACCTTTTTACATTCTATGTCTAAACCCCCTGAAGATGGCACGTTAATGTGTTGAAACGCGTAGGGTTTTGAGAATAAATCAGTTTGTCTGGTAGTAAAAGCCTTTAATTTCCTTTAACCAGGTCAAACCCAGACGTTATGACGTTTAGAAATAAAATAATGATTAGCCATTAGTTAATTATTTGCTATTTGCTTTATTATTGAAATTTCATTTAAAAATTTTTTTGGGATATGGGTATTGAAAATGCACGATGTATCATAGAATGATAGTCCGAGAGCTTTTGTGAAAAAGGGTGAAATAAATCGTATGGTATGGTTGGGTCAATAGTTTGGTTTCCTATATATTGAAAAGGCAAATGAATTATTTTCTAACTTTCTAATAGTTAACTCTTAAAAAAATATACAACTATTAGATTTTTCTTCTAAAGTTAACTTAATATTTGTACGAAGGCTATTAATAAAATTTAAAACTTCACTTAATTCTGTATGGCTACCTTGAAAAGGTTGACTCCTACATGCAGAAATAGGCTGACGCACGATGAACCACATTTGATTACTGCAAAGAATTAGTACCTCTTCTAAAACCACTAGAAGTTATTCTTCCAGAAATTGATAATAATTTCCTCCGTTCAGCCTTTTCGGCAGAAAAAATGATCCTACCAAATAATCTCTAATAGCGCCGGTCCACACATTTAGAGAAAACTGCTGTTGGAAATTATTATTGCAGATTTTCTTCCGCACAAAAATGTTTGATATGGAAATTCCGGATGACATTCCTCGAAAGGTTTTCTTCATTACTAAATAAAATTATATTTGGAAACAACATAGTTTGAGCGATCATTTGAGGAACCACTGGCAAAAACTTAAATGTAGAAGAAAGTCACGTGGAAGAAAAGATTGAGCCTTGGTGACGTAGTAAGGGTACATTAAATTATCTACCAAAATTCTCCAGCAAGCATAAATGAAATATTTAATGTTAATGCAGTTTTTCTTGGACTCATAGCGGGGTCATTTTCTACTTCATTCATGGCTGCTTCTTCGACCTGCAAGACTACAGCGGATTTTAAATATTAGACTATTAAAAGAATATATTATTTGATCCAAGAATTAACTTTGCATACAACCTACTAACATTGTATAAAAATTTGGATTGTGGTTTAAATCTGTAGCCGTGGTCGTAGCAGTTTATGTCACTCTCTGTTTGGTATTTATCCATCTTTTAGTGAATTTCCATTAAAAAATTCACTAATAGGGATATCCCGATTTTTTAATTTTGATAAAATGTGTTCAAATGAGCGCGAAGTAGGCCCCCCTAGAATCCATATCCGGTGTCAGTTTCAATTTTTATATGTTCATATCTCCGGAAATAACAAACCTATGGCAACGAAATGTTTTGCTCTTAGCAACATTTTGTATAAAAATTATATGTTGCTTCCGTAGAAATCATTTTGTGTAAGATGTTTTTGTAAAATTTTGGTAATTAATGATAAATGTTTGATTGGCTATTAGAAAAAAATAGTTCTCGGATTTTCTTCAAAAAATTATTTGCGAATTTTCTTAAAATTTTTTAGTTTCGTCGAAAATGTTTTTGTGAATAATTATATTTTGGTGGGTGAGTAAATAACTTGAAGAGGTTAGTTGGTCAGAAAAATCGGACCAGTTTTTTCGAAAACGTTTTAAGTTCCTTTTCGGAAAAATTTTGCACCCTTTCAAACAATAAAGTTATTTTGATAAAATATGCTACATTGTTTCTACTATATTGGTAACCAAAGTTGATGGCTGCTTTCATTAAAGAAAGGCAGATTTGCTATTAAAAACTTTTTTTAATCGAACACACCTTATATTATTACATTTTTGCATTTTCCATCGAAATATAATGCATGTTTGTAAGAAAATAAACTCAGGACGCAGCAAGTGCGTTATGGTAGCGAATTTTTATTATATGTTTCAAATTTCAATAGCTCAATTTCCTATTAGGTTAATGTTTGTTGGCTAGTAACCAGCTTTTTCAGGAACATTTTGAGTTTATTTTCGAAAAACCTTTCACATTTTCATACAATAAAGTTATTTTGATGAAATATGGTATATTGTTTCTACTATATAGGTTTTACTGGAAACCAAATTTAATGCCTGCTTTCGTTAAAAGAATAGACATATTTGCCAGTAAAAACATTTTTATGTAAATTCACTACCATAATGCACTTGCTGCCTCCAGACTTTTTTTATTGTAACATTCTCCTGCACAAACTACTCAGTGCCTCTAGATGGGGTTGAGTCTTTTAAATTGTGCCTTCTATTATTAGTGAATTTTCTTTTTAAAAAAATGACTAATAGGGGATCCCGACTTTTGAATTTTTTTAAAATTTCTTTAAATGACCGCGAACTAGGCCCCCTAGAACCCATATCCAGGGTCAGTTTCAGTTTTTATATGTTTATATATATATATATATATATATATATATATATATATATATATATATATATATATATATATATATATATATATATATATATATATATATATATATATATATATATATATATATAGGTATCATACCGATAACTCAAAAAAATAACAGTCCGATTTTGATCAAATTTGGCAGATATCTCTCTTTTGCAAGTGGTTTGGACAAGTTCGTTAGTCAGGAAAATCAGGCCAGGTTTTCCCGAAAAATTTTGTGTTTCCTTTCTGTAAAAAAATATATCTCTGGAAATAACAAAGTGAGGGCAACCAAATTTCATACGCTGATTTCTGTCACAAAGAGTATTACATGTGTCAAAATTCAGATTTCTATCTTAAAATACAAAAAGTTAGAGGTAAATTAATTTTCAATTAATTAAATCTGATACAAGAAAGTTAAAAGCGTAAACATTTATTGATCAGAATGTGAGTGAATAATACTACAAGAAATGGCTAACAAGCTCCTAGATATGTGTCTAAGTCGTTATTTTTTTTCATTTCGTTAAAATATAAGCAAAAAATCCTTGTGAAACAAAATGGTTTTATGTAAATTGTAAAACCTTGAACAATAGGATATTCCTGCTGGTAAATGCATATAGTGCGTAGCTCAATGGGCTAGGTGTTCAGTGGTCACTTTACATCGTAAAATCGACTCCCAGGTAACGAGTTCTAATCCTGGTTAGTGATTTTGCTTTTTATCCATTTTTTTAGTCTCACTTTACTTTAGAGTTATCTAATCTGACTGTTGTTATTCCGGTGAAATTTTTTGCGAGTTTTTGTATCAATAGTTTGATAAACAGGAGATGAAAATTTTAAGACTTAATTCAATTTGAATAGCATATCTGGTTGTTTGTTCTTGCCCTAGCTTAGTGAAACCGTTCCATATTTAATACAGTCGTAGACTTTTCCCGTGGCTTCATAAGTGCTTGTTTTAGTCAATTTTCTTAAAAAAATTCACTTACGAGGAAATCCTGACTTTTTAATTTGGAAAAAATGTCTTCAAACGAGCACGAACTAGGCCCCCTGGAACCCATATCCAGGGTCAGTTTAATAAAATATTTCCAGAAAATTCATTTCAAATAGACACTTTCTCTGATGCTTTGGAAGTAGTTTTAGTTAAATTTATGGTTTAACGGTCTATAATTTTGAGCTATTTCATAGAAAAAAAATTCGTCATTGAGGAGACCGCGGCTTGTGAATTCTAAAAAAATGTCTTCAAATGAGCGCAAAATAGGTGCCCTAGAATCCATATCCGGGTTCACTTTATGTTTACATATATACAGTGTGACGCATTTCTACGGTAACGCTCAATATAATTGTTATTATGTAAGATACGAGAAAAAAATATATACGTTACCTATAGGGTGTTTTGAGCTGAATATTATAAAAATATTTTGACAACCACAGGATGGACCATAAGTCGTTGGTGACATTTTTTTTAACATTCCTTATTGCATTGTTGTATTTTTCATCGAAATATGATGCATGTTTGTAAAAAAATCAAGACGCAGTAAGTGCGTCTTTGTGGCGAATTTTCATTAAACGCTTCAAAATTCGATAACGCAATTTGCTACTAACCTAAGGTTCGTCAGCTAGGAAACGAGTTTTCACGGAAATGTTTTAAGTTTATTTACGAAAAATTTTTGTACAGGGTGGCCAATTAAGCGAGGTAAGCGGCTGTATCTCGGAAACCGTTCACCATAGAGCTTTTGGAAAAAAATATCTTTAGTAAATGTGGCCAAGAAAAATCGTTGGAAATTATTTTCAAGTTCGTCAGATGCCTGCTAGGGGGCGCAACACCAAGAGGAAATGGAAAAAATAGGATATCTCAGTAATATGTCCAAATAGACTGTATTGAAAATACCTGCAGATAAATGTCGTGTGTATCACGAACAATTTCTGTTGGGACTATTTTTCTCTAACTCTTCAGATAAAGTGGTGGGGGTAAGGCAAACATTGATTAGGAAAAAATGCAATATCTCTGGATCGCCTCATGGGAAAATATTGAACTAAGTGTCATTTAAAAAAGTATTTCTTTCTCTATCAACTGCATTGCAAGTCATGTCTTTGTTATTGTTACTGTAATCACTAGATGGCGCTTTTTTTAAATTTAACACATTTTATGATTTTTCTCAAGAAACCTAAATACATTGATATAAATATTACTACATAGGTAGAAAGAGGACTAAAGGTCAAAGCAAGTGGTGAAAATCCCAAGTCTCTATCTTTTGTTTAACCGGAGATATTAATGAAAAACTGATACTGAAACCTAAAACAAAATATTTCATTCTCTCTGTATGTAATTCTAAACTATAAGCACTCTAGTGTCTACTTAAATGCTCAAAGTGTATGCCGTCACGATCTACACACTGCTCGAGCCTATTTCGGGTAGAAAAAACGGCAGCTTTCACTTCCGCTGTTGACAGACTACGAATTGCATTTCGGACTCTATTTTTCGTATATTCGTTGCTCGTAGGCTTTGTTTGGAAGACAATGTCCTTAATTCGTCCCCACAAATAAAAGTCTAAGCATGTTAAGTCAGGTGACCTCGCTGGCCAGGGAAATATGCTTCCTCTTCCTATCCATCGGCCTGGATACGTCTCATCGAGATGTTCTCTCACATTGATGGAAAAATGTGCTGGACAACCATCGAGCCACACCATACATTTAGACTCCAACGTCCTTGATGTTGAACTTCTCGCATCCAGGGGGGGTTCTCAGTAGACCAATAATGCATATTATGCAAATTCACATTACCGTCGCTATGAAAAGTAGCCTCGACGGTCCAAAGAACTTGCGTTAAAAAATTTGGATTTTCATTGATCATGTCTAAAAGCCAATGGCAATGATCCAGCCTCCGATCATAATCCTGCTCATTCAGCGCTTGATTCAAAACAATATGATAAGGGTGTAGTCTAAAAATCAAAATAAGTATCATTATATATTCAAGGGGACATTGTAATAAAAATATGTTTATCTGCTGACATAATAGACGCATTATGTTATCGGATTTAAGTAACATAAAGCTGTTCATTATACCACAAGGGGCGTTCACTTAAGCTAGACAGTTACGTCATCAACAATTCATAAAGCTTAACTGTTACTACGTTGAAAGTTGAACAGTTGCGGTAATTTGAATGTTGTCAATTGACTTTGAGTAAAATAGTACTCATATACCAAAAATCAACTAAATTTGAGAAAACGCACTTGTTATTTATATGCGAAGATTTTGGTGGTTGATGATGTAACTGTCTAGCTTGGGTGAACAGCCCATAGTGCGATAATGAGATTCACTATAGCACTATTGCTACTACAACGAGAAACCAAACACGAATCTTTGGCTAACTAATTCAATAATAAAAACCAACAAACGCTACATTCACACCAATGAAATTAAGTAAACAAATGTCAGTTTCATCGTATTGCAAATAAAATCCAAATCTTTTAAGGGTCTTAAGTTTTAATGAATGCCAGCAGATAAACTTTTGTATCTTACTCGGATCATAAACGATCATTATGGTAACATGTCGTGTTACCATATCATAATTTTTACGACTGTCGTCTGATCATTTTCACAACCGCCATTATGGTCCTTGTGAGATAAATAACAATAACTATTTTGAATTTCGCGATATAATAAGCTTACCTATACTCTTTTAAAATAGTTTGGATGGTGGTCCGTGATATTCCCAAGTCAAGATGCAATGTTCTTGTGCTAACATGAGGATTAAATTCTATATATGCCAAAACATTGATAATATTTTCTTCAGTTCTGGCAAAACGGCGTCTCCGCAGCATCGGTCCGCTTAAGCTTCAAGTTTCACGTATGTTTTGCACCAAGCGAGGAAAAACTCTTCTGTTGTAATGGTGGCGATTCGGATACCGCATTGCATACACTCTTTCAGCAACTGCCGCATTTTGAAAGCACTCAAAGTAAACACCAATCATATCAACGGCTTCATCATTTGTAAACAACATTTTTATATTTAAATTATACACGAAAGAACTCAGAGTAACTAATTTGACGTTTCTTTAAAGTTTTGTCTTTTTTCCAAAGCCTACCTATTTCAGTTTTAGAGTATAATTATTGGACCGAACGAATAAGTTATAATTGCGTTAGGAATGCGCAAATAAGTCTTATTTTTAACAAAAAACTATAAAACTATATTTGTAAATTAAAAAATTTCTGTTTTCAATCTTTAAATTAGTCAATGCTGAAAGTGTTTTGTTTAAATTCCAGTTTTCTCAGTTTTTCATTAATATCTCCGGCTAAACAAAAGATAGAGACTTGGGATTTTCACCACTTGCTTTGGCCTTTAGTCCTCTTTCTATCTATGTAGTAATATTTATATCATTGTATTTAGGTTTCTTGAGAAAAATCATAAAATGTGTTAAATTTTTAAAAGGCGCCATCTAGTGATTACAGTAACAATAACAAAGACATGGCTTGCAATGTATTTGATATAGCAAGAAATACTCTTTTAAATGACACTAAGTTCAATATTTTCCAATGAGGCGATCCCGAGATATTGCATTTTTTCCTAATTAATGTCTGTCTTACCCCCACCACTTTATCTGAAGAGTTAGAGAAAAATAGTTAAAACATAAATTGTTGGTGATATACACGAAATTTATTTGCAGGTATTTTCAGTACAGTCTATTTGGACATATTACTGAGATATCCTATTTTTTCCATTTCCCCTTGGTGTTACGCCCCCTAGCGGGCATCTGACGAACTTGAAAATAATTTTCAACGATTTCTCTTGGCCTCATTTACTAAAGATATTTTTTTCACAACGCTCTATGGTAAACGGTTTCCGAGATATAGCCGCTTACCTCGCTTAATTGGCCACCCGGTACATTTTAAAACAAGTTATGTTGGTAAAATATGATACATTGTTCCTACTATATAGGATATACCGGTGACCTGCTTGCATTAAAGAGACATATTTTCTATTGAAAACATTTTAAGAAAACTCACTTTCATAACGCACTTGCTGTGTCCAGACTTTTTTATAATAAACTAAAGCATAGATATTTGTAGTAGAACAGGTTTTATGTTATATTGCCAATTCGACGTGGAAGATATATTCTTTGCAAATTGGTCAAGCGCCATATTTCGTTACATATTAGGTTTTCCAATTAAACAGTGAACGGAAAAGTGTTAAACAATGTAGAGCTCAATAAAAACGGAACAGACAATGGCTACTTTGGTGGGCACTTAAAGCGATTAAAATAACATTCGATCAGATGTTCGCGATGTGCTGTTACCGATCATATTATAACCTCAGCGGTT
Source organism: Tillus elongatus (assembly GCA_964006375.1). Taxonomy (NCBI): domain Eukaryota; kingdom Metazoa; phylum Arthropoda; class Insecta; order Coleoptera; family Cleridae; genus Tillus; species Tillus elongatus. The sequence continues at coordinate 134,678,392 of OZ023266.1, read as the reverse complement.
GTTTACACTAATAAAGTGGTTCCGATGGGTGTATTTTGGTCGTGTAAACAAATGACTCACTCATCTGCGGACGCATTAAACTGATTTAGAACACCTCGGAACAAATAACTCAAAGTCCGCAATGGTCAACACGTAACAAAAGTGACAAGACGTAAAAGAGGGCTCATCAATCATTCCTGAACGTTGAACGTGTAACAAAAGCGAAAAACCAAGTTTGATTTTTTTTTTTCACCACGGCGAAATAAAAGCATCAGGACGGAACGTTATTGTTTAGTAATTTTACAATCGAAAGCACATATGGATGTGCTAGAATTACCAGCGGTTTTGTTGCGTTTTGTATACGAGAGCATTTTCATTTCGGTTTCAATGCGATTGTTCGATGATTGATTGAGCTTTAGTTTTACAACAAAAAGCGCTAATTCGTCAACTATCGCATGACAAAAAAAGCCTGGACGCAGCAAGTGCGTTATGGTAGTGAATTTTCATAAAAATAATGTCTAATATATTAGTTATTAGCCTTATATTAAAAGTTATAAAAAATTACTTTATTTGATTAGGAACAGTAAAAGATGAGGTAAAGAAGGGCAAGCAAAAATATGATCTCTATCAAAAATATTTATACAGCAATTTGGATTCTAAACTCAAACCAAGCAATTGATAAACCGAAAATACAATCAACAAAAGATACACTAGAAAGCGGAACATAAAAAATCCTGTGGTTCATGCATTGAGGGTGATTATATGATGCAGAAGGGGAATAATAACCCCCAAGATGTGTGCAAGGGAAAGTATAAAAAACCAGTGCACACATAAATGAATAAAGATATATACAGACAGCCAAACTGCAATAAAGGCTCTTGGTTCCTACAATTGCAATTCAAAAACGGTATGGAGTTGTAAATCAGACCTCAACGAACTGGGCAGCTGTAATGAGGTGTCGCTGGTCTAGATACCGGGTTACTCGGACCATGGTGGCAATGTTTCGGCCGAGGCGCTTCCCAGGAGTGGAGCGCAGAGGCACTTTATCTAACCAGAACCGGTGCTGGGGATAACATCATGCACAGCAAAACGCACCTTAAAGACCTGGACAGAAAGAATCACAATCCAGCAATGGCAAAATCTGCCAGGATTATCTCACTCTAAGACCTTCATAAATGGCCTGTCTAGTCAAGGGCTAAAAAACTTCTAGAGCTAAACTGAGTACTCTAGTCGGCCTGTATACAGGACACTGCCGCTTGCGTCATCACATGCACTGAATTGGAGTCGGTCAGGAAACTGAGTGCCGGCTGTGCATGGAGAGTGACGAGACAACAGAACACGTACTATGTTCCTGTCCGGCGGCGGACAGGACTAGATACCTGCTCTTTGGCAAGGCAAAGTTTGCTCCGGAAGATCTGGATCAACTTTCGCCCACAAAGATTATCGACCTCTGCAGGAGTCTGGCTTTGTCGGGCGAAATATAGACCATTAGGCGCGAGCTACCATATACCTTATGGTCGCGGTGGAGAGACCGGTATGGCCCACTCACATTCAAACCTAACCTAACCTAACCCCCAAGACGAAGAGTATTCCTATCCCATCACCCAAAAACACGGGGGGTTCTCCTTTCCCTTGTGCATGCCACTCTCAAAGCAATAAGCACACGACAATTTTCTTGGGAGTAACCCCTAAGAAAGTTACGGGACCTGTGGCTAATATGGGTGTTGTGCGGAGTAGATAGGGTTGAAAGAAGGTATTCCTGCAAAGCGTGAAAAACGCATCTTTTCAAAGTCCGACTAAGTGGGTTTTTAGTATTTTCTGCTCATATTTCCTACCCGCCCAACCTCCCGATTCATTCTTGTTCGCTCAACTTTTCGAAAGCGGTTGTTTGCAACAAATTTGTCTTGTCCCTTGTGCATCCAACAAGGGTTCTTAGCATGTTTCTCAAAAGATTTACTAAAAACCTTCAGTGCAGTAAACTACAAATTTACCGAAATTGCATTCCACTTCGTTGCATATAATGTCTTTTTCAGATAATATAAGCACAAGATAAGTATAACTAGGGGGGGGGGGGGTGCTTAATTAACACCGTGGAAACACAAGCTTGAAAAGTAGAGAAGTTATTTAGAGCATGTTAACAGTCAAAAACTTGATTTCATCATCATCTCACAGTTGTGTTCTGATCATAACAAATTACTTCTAACTGCATTCACACAAAAATTAGTAAAATACATTTATAAAATCTTATAGAAAATAACACTTTCGTAATTAATTAGTAGGTTATGAGGTTATGATGAAACGTCAAACTCACTGTATCGCAGCATTAGCATATTATGATTACGTTGCGACTATACTCATCCATGTCGCATGCGCGTGACATGAAAAATTAGTAGCCCCATTATCATATCTCTTTAGTAATTGCATCATGTCTAAAACCTAAATTTGAAGCCAAATTGCCAACTTATTCTGCTTTGTTTATGGCGTCTGCTTCTACTAACCTACATTTCGAATTTGATATTGAGAATTGAGAATAAATGACATTATCATAAAATGTCAAATGACAGCTGAGCTCCAGCAGGAACGTAGTTTAACAACGTTCTAAGATAGAGTAAATTAGGATTGGAGGGATAAATTGAAAATCATGAGAAATGGGTAATTCGAAATTTGCAGGTATAAGAATACAACTATGGATTACGGTATTTTATAACCAACTGATAACATTAAATTTGATAAAATGTTTTCTTTATTATTAGACGTTGTAAAAATTTGAGATCTTTATACATGAAAGGTTTACCTACATGAAATTTCTCAACATCTGGCAACCCCGGTAAGAAACAGCTACATTTTACAATAACTGTAACTTGCATTCTTTACATTTTTTCTACGGTTTCTTTAAATTGTACAGCAGTACAGGTAACGTCATCTGTCTCTGTCCAACATTATAGATATTGCACTACAGAATTTGATGTAATGTCGAGGATTATTTTATTATTAATTTCGAATAACTCTTTTTTTCTTTGATTAAATGACTTGAAAATTGGTACACAACCACGTCTATTTATGTACTTTTAAATTATAAATTTAGTCGCTTAAACAATTTGAAAGATATTAGGTTTTAGACATACTTTTTAGTTTTTTGTTAAGAATAAATGGGCGTTAAGAACTGATGAACGAACTCATCCAAGCCATTAACAAAATAAGTTTCAAGGCAGTGAAGTATTTTTTGAGGAGTTATCACACACACAAACAAATATATATATATATATATATATATATATATATATATATATATATATATATATATATATATATATATATATATATATATATATATATATTTGTGTGTGTGTATCCAACCGATAACTCAAAAAATACTTCACTATATATATATATATATATATATATATATATATATATATATCAAAAAATTGTGGAAAAGCCGCCAGTTGCAAAATAAAACTCTTTATTATATCCCGAGCTTTCGGAAAAAATTTATTCCATTCTCAAGGAAATAACGTGAGTTTTACTAAACTAATTATTCAATAACAAAAATGAAAAAACCTCAAATTTATAAAAAGGTTTTTTCATTTTTGTTGTTGAATAATTAGTTTAGTAAAACTCAAGTTATTTCCTTGAGAATGGAATAATTTTTTTCCGAAAGCTCGGCATATAATAAAGAGTTTTATTTTGTAACTGACGGCTTCCCCACAATTTTTTTAATAATAACAATATTACTGTCACAAAAACTCAATACTATATATATATATATATATATATATATATATATATATATATATATATATATATATATATATATATATATATATACTTTTTAACTGACCCTGGATACGGGTTCCAGAGGCCAAATCCACGCTCATTTGAAGAAAATTGTCCGAAAGTCTTACCGTCGATACCCCTCTACTAGTGAATTTGCTTAACGAATATTCACTAGAAAGTCTGCGTTACGGCAGTTCATTTTCATAAAAATTGTTTTTTATGGCAAACATGTAGGTAGTTTTTTTAAACAGAGGCATCAAATTTGGTATAACCTATATAGTAGAAACAATGTACCATATTTAATCAAAATAGCTTTATTCTTTGAAAAAGTTAAACAATTTTCCTGGTCAACGAACCTATTTAGGCTATTTATACACCTTCCAAGATATAATTATCCATAAAACGTTTTTTGGCAAAAATATAAAAAAGGGGGTACATGAAACAATTTCTTTCAGGAAATTCGCCATTTACTTCTGAACATTTAGTTACCAACACTACACAAAAATCTTACAAGAAATTATTTCTACAGAAACAGTAAAGAACATTTACTTAATGTTTTTTACACGAAAATTTCTAAAAAATAACAATACTTGATATTATGTAGATTTGTATTGATTGTAATGTAATTTAGTACATAACTAATATGTAATTAAAATTAAAACAAAAAAGGAAAAAAGTTGCTTTTCTAAATTTTTACGGAAATTTGAACCAGTGGAAGTAAAGAAAAACATAAGCGGAAAAATAATATTATTTTCATGACACAAGATGTCAGAAATAATAAGGCGATTTGTCACTTTAAGGTTTCATTTAGTAAAGTCGCCGTATCACAATTTTTTTATATGTGCCAAAAACGTAAAAACTTGCAAAACAGTTGAAGTAACTCAAAAATCATGGACGATTCGAATTATTTGAAAATTCTCTTAAGTTATAGACTATAAAACAATAAACCTTATAACTAAAGCCACTGCTAAAGCATCAAAGAAAGGGTGTATTTCAAATGAATTTCTTGACACATTTTAGTAAAATGAAAGTCAATGGTGGTTCAAGCTAAAACTTAAGGATTTGTAACAAATGTTTGTCTGTAGTGTACAGTAGATTTTATTATCCACACAAAATAATTTGTTTCTGTGCGTTTCTCTTGTCATCAGTTGTACCCAAAAATGTTTTAATTGCCTATAACTATTTCTTCTTCTAACTTACACATCTAAATTTTGGTTAGTAGTTTACGTTTAATGATATAAATACGCGTGCCAAATTTGGTTACAATAACTTTGTTATTTCCGGAGATATAGAAATGTTCCGAAGGAAGGTACTTACCAAATTTAATCAAGATCGGCCTATTATTCTTTGAGTTGCCGGTGTGCAAACATATAAAAACTAAAACTGACCCCGCATATATGTTCTAGGGGGCCTAGGTTGCAGTCATTTGATGATTTTTTTTTTTCGAAAGTCGCAATCTCCTTTTCGGTGAATTTCTGCAAGAAAATTCACTAAAAGCTAAAGCTCGCAACTTATTTTTATTGTTCACTGTTTTCTAACGTCGCTGACCCTCGACGATACCATGCAGTTTTAGGTTTAGGTTCGACTAGGTTTAGTAAAACGAAATTATCCAGGTAACTTTTAATTTCGCCTATACATTCCTTTTCTAAATATGACATAAGCTTTCTTCTTGAAAGCTTTTGTAACTTTAATGAAACTTTTAATACACCTTTAATTTTCTAACTTCATGGAACCAAGTAGTATGTGATATTAGGGTAGAAATGAGCCAGAGCTAACAATTTACAAAATTGTTAGTTGGTTGTATACAGTCTCAATTTTTTAACACTGAGTTATTTAGAGCTGGCGTGACAACATACTACTTGGTTCCGCAACTAGGTGGCGGCACGTTGCTTCGTGTCTACCACTCACTTAGTGTTGGGAGGCTGGCTACCATAGCCGTATTACCTTATAGGTGTATTTTCACTGCAAGTAGTATGCCGTACTGAAGAGCTCTAATTAGAGCGAAACCGGTCTACAGTTCTAATTGTGGCGAGAATACATCTAGCCTTACATACTTTGTCCCTATATTAGGGTAGAAATGGGCCAGGGCTGACAATTTACTAAATTGTTAGTTGGTTGTATACAGTCTCTATTTTTGAACACTTTGTGTTATTTGAAGCTGGCGTGACAACATACTACTTGGTTTCGCAACTAGGTGGCGGCACGTTGCTTCGTGTCTACCATTCACTCAGTGTTGAAAGGTTGGATACTATAGCCGTATTACTTTATAGGCGTATTTTCGCTGCAAATAGTATGCCGTAATAAAGAGCTCTAATTAGAGCGAAACCGGTCCACAGTTCTAATTGTGGCGAGAATACATGTAGCCTTACATAGGTGAACCATATCATAAAGAAATAAAACTTCTGGACGCAGCAAGTGCGTTATGGTAGTGAATTTTCATAAAAATGTGTTTAATAGCAAACATGTTTTTTTTAAGAGAGCAGGCATCAATCTATATAGTAGAAACAATGTGCCATGCTTCATCAAAATAACTTTATGGTTTGAAAATGTACAAACATTTCCGAAAGTAAACTTCAATTATTCTCGAAAAAACTGGTCTCCTGGTCAACCTTATAGGTTAATAGCGAATTGAGCATTCAAAGTTGAAGCATTTAATGAAAATTCGCTACCATAACGTACTTGCTGCGTCCCGAATTTATTTTCTTACAAATATGTATTATATTTCGATGGAAAATGCAAACATGCAATAACATAGGGCGTGTTCGATTAAAAAAAAAGAAAATTTGAATCACCAACGAATTATGGGCCACCCTGTAATTGTGGAAATATTTTTTAAGATGTAGCTCAAGACACGCTATAATTAATGTATACCATTTTTTTTCCGTAGCTTGCATAATAACGGATATATTGAGCTTTAAACATTTTTTACAAAAATTTGAAAAAACGATATACCATTAAACGATAAACTCTATAGCCAACACTACGGCCAAAGCATCAGAGAAAGGGTGTATTTTAAATGAATTTTCTGGGAATATTGTAGTAAAATGAAGGACAATAATGATTGAAACTAAGAGTTAAGGCTTTGTAAAGCATTCTTCTTGAGATATTTTCTTTCCATAGCTCATATTAAGTTCAGGATCATTGCCTAAATATTACCAATTTTGACATTTTAAATCGCTACTTTGACGTCTTGAGAAAAACCCACATTTATTTTTCTCTAAATGCCTGTAACTTTTTTGTCCTTTAAACTACAGAGCTAAATTTTGGTTGATAGCTTACCTATGATGATATGAACCCGCGTACCAAATTTGGTTGCCCTTACTTTGTTAGTTTTGGAGATATAATTTTTTTTCAATGAAAACTCAAAATTTTCCCGGAAAACCTTGTCCGATTTTCCTCACTAACGAACTTGTCCAAGCCATTTACAAAAGGAAGGCATGTGCCAAATTTTATCAAAATCGCCCAATTATTTTTTTGAGTTATCGGTGTGATACATACATACATATATATATATATATATATATATATATATATATATATATATATATATATATATATATATATATATATATATATATATATATTATTTATTTATTTATATGCACTCAAATTATACAGTGCATCTTACATAGAAGTTACAAACTTGTGACTGTAATTGATGCGATTTGGCTAAAATATTAAACTGAAACATATCAAAATCCTATTGACACTGACATTTCTTGCTATAAAATTTCGGTATTTTAAATTTACAATTTATTCAACCAATCTTCATTTATTAGCACCTCCAATATTTCCTGTACATCCTTTGAACTTCCCAACCATTTTACACTCCAATATAGTTTTCTTTCAACTTTAGTTTAATAATATTTTCAAACTATATATATATATATATATATATATATATATATATATATATATATATATATATATATATATATATATATATATATATATATGCTTATTTGTGAAACATACTGTAAAATATATATCAATAAACATACTATACTATACTACTATATATATATATATATATATATATATATATATATATATATATATATATATATATATATATATATATATATATATATATATATATATATAAATTGAAACTGACCCCGGATATGGGTTCTAGGGGTCCTAGAACTCATTTGCAAAAAAAATTTCAAAATTCGAAAGTCGGGATTTTTCCATTAGTAAATTTTTTCTACGAGAATTCACTAAAAAGTAAAACGCTGATGTTTCAAACCAAAACGCTTGCCACTGTGGAAGATCATTAATAATTTTGACAAAACTGATTTTCTAGGTGAAATGATGAAAGTGTAGTCTGTATTATCACTTAAATAAATTCCATGTCTATTAAGGCCATGTATTTGAGGCTTTTGGCGACAGAGATAAAATTACTTAAATAAACTTTATTTTACTTAAGTTATTTTCACAAAAAGCCAATTGGTTTTGTTCGTGCCAAATGTAATACCACAAAAAGTATGCTGAAGACGCTCACCACAAATGTGTCGCATGACCGATGTTGCTATTTAAGAAATTAAATGGTTCTCACGCTCAAAAAAGGATGTGCTTTAAAAATGTCTATAATGCCACCAGATAGTCGTAAATATTCTGTTATTCGATTCTACAAACTTCGAGTCCGATGCATTTGTTGGTTTAAAAGTTATGGCCTTCTTGCGTTAGTTATGCGCAAGCCTGTATACGGGCCCTTACGTGCTTTATTAAAAATTGAACCTAATTTCTTTGAAACATCTAAAATTGTTCATCACAGTTTACTATTTAGTTTATCGTCAACGATAAATAACATATTTTATAATACTTTATTTTGATTCATTAATTATCGCGGTGTTTCGTTTAACTGTATTGCAGTTGTAATATATCTAAATTTTATCTCCAATGTCTTACAATGACTTTATTGGCGAACCCAAATCTAATTTATGTGCTGTATCCTAAAAACACACTCTGGCTCTGTTGAACTTATCTTAAAGACTAAATGCACAATCGTTATCTTTAGATACATAGTTTTAACTGTAGAATTGGAATTTATGTACCTACGAATCAGAGTTTACAACGATTTTTGTTTATTTGGTTTGTTAGCAAATAAATTTCTGTTTGGCTTTTGATATTAATGTTTAATTTTAATCACGTAAGAGCAAGCTCTGCAAAAAAAAATGTTTTCAAGGTATTTGCCAAGTTTCGTGCAAATCAGTATTTTTTAGCTTCTCGCTCAGATACAAACACACACACACACACACACACACACACACAAATATATACAGTGTGAAACACAGTTATGGAAACGCTGAGACTCGTGAAGTTTAATTTGTCGAACATTATCTTATAATCATAGTTAAAAAAATTAAACTCCCACCATTTTACCCCCACTACTTTATCCTTTTTTAAATAGCAACCCTACATTTTTTCGTCACAATTCGATGTAAAACATTTGTCTGAATGCGGAGATACCCCATATGTATGGTCTATATGACAGTTTTCAATACAGGGGGGAAATTTAATACCGGAATATTAAAACTAAACAGTTTACCCTGAAATTCAAATTTCGGAAAGAAACTTTAGTAAAACGTCCCATTCTCATAATAAATGTTCAAAATGTTCTCTTTTTACTTGCACACAACGAAATAATTTGCTCTGGAATTCTTCACTGACTCTTATCTTAAATTTCTTATATTGCCTTTTATCTAAAACGTACTTCGTATCATTGATTGTTGTTGCCCTTACTTGGTGAAACTTGTCCATACTACATACAGACTTGGAGACCACTTCTCTGGCTTCACTGTTGGTTTTTGTAGGTGAAGGACGTAGCCAGCGCGTGATCTAACTGGAGCAAGTGGCCCTTCGAATTCTGGATGTTCTAGAAGCATTGAAGAACATCCTAGAACATCCAGAATTCGAAGGGCCATTGCTCCAGTTAGCTCACGCGCTGGCTACGTCCTTCACCTACAAAAACCAACAGTGAAGCCAGAGAAGTAGTCTCCAAGTCTGTATGTAGTACTTGATATCATTAATCGTTTCTTATTAACTACCAATTTTTGCAGTGTGAAAGGTGAAATTTACCAGTTCCATTTTATTTTGTGGTGTATTGTGTTGAATGAACGGTCTTCTAATAAATTGATCGTAATTTTGTTCCGATAATTTAATAAATTTTTGATACTTAACTGAAACTCTGCGAGCAGAAATATTAATGATGATTGGGTATGGTGATATGTGTAGAACACAGGCACAAGTTGTTAATCTATTTAATGAAAAACATCCAGATTTGCCCCCACTGGCCCAGGGAACTGTGTCTAAGGTACATTCACAGTTTCGTGATTATGGACACGTTAAACCACTGCCTAGGAGACACAAGTTTGTTGAAAAATATGTAAAACTCAATATTTTATTGGCTTTTCCAGAAGAACCAACAACTTCTACCCGTCAAGTTGCACGTGAAAATTATGTTAGTCAATCAGCAGTTTTGAGGTGTCTCAAAAACGAAAAAATGCATCCCTATAAACTACAACACGTTCAAGAGTTGATTGACGGTGATTCTGATAGAAGACTGCAATTTTGTAAACAACTGCTGGAGATGTTACATAGAAATGTTATTTCTTCTGCTGACGTTCTGTTTTCCGATGAAGCAACATCTCTTTTGAATGGCGATGTAAACAGCCAAAATTTCAGATACTGTATGATTAACGCACTTTAAGTAATTTTGTAGACAAAAAAAAACAGTTCTGGTTAAGGGAACGAAAATTATTAAAACAGTAAAATAAGCTTTCGTACTGCACAAAAACAAGATTCTTTTAAGCTTAGTTCATTCACTCGTGAATTGCAAAAAGCAAGTTAAGAATTTCCTATTGGTCCACTTTAAATAATATTACGATATTATTTAAAATAAACCAATAGCGATACGTTTCGCTGCGATTTTGCAATTCCGCTTTCGCAATTCGCGTGAGTATGAACCTAGCTTACGGCATAATATAATAGTGCACAGTAATATGAGTAGTCCATGGCAACAGTACATGTCATATTGAACTGACAAATTATTTTGACAAATGTCAGATCTACTTTCACAGTGGCATGTAAACAAATATTTTTGCTGACATCTGTAATACAAATATAGGCATGCTTTTCTTCTTATATTTGTCTACATTTTTAGCCATCATAATTTTACTCACAGAGCTAAATATAATTTGGTATTATTAAACGAGGAGACTTTTTAATTTTACAAATGAGCACCACCTACGCCCCCTGGAACCCTTGGCGCAGGTCATTTTCAGACTTTATATGTTTATATATATATATATATATATATATATATATATATATATATATATATATATATATATATCCGATAACACAATAACAACAGCAACGCCGATAACTCCAAAAATGATGGGCCGATTTTAATCAAACTTGATGAGTACCTTCCTTGTGCAAGTGGATTGGGCAAGTTCGTAAGCCAGGAAAATCGGCCTAGTTTTTCCCGAAAAATTTTGCGTTTCCTTTCGGAAATTTTTTATATCGCCGGAGATAACAAAGTTAGTGCAACCAAATTTGGAACACTCGTTTATACCATGAAAATTAACGCAGGCACCGAAATTTAGATTTGTAAGTTCAAAGGCAAAAAATAACAGCAATTTAAAAAAAATGGGGTTTTTCGTTTAAAACGTCATAGTCACAGTCACAGGTGCAATTTAAAATATCAAAATTGGCAACATTTAGGCAAAGACTAAAACCAATAAGGGTTATGTAGAGAAAGTACCCCAAGAAAAGTGTCTCACAAACCCAGGATTGAGCTCCAACCGTCATTGTCCTTCATTTTACTGAAATGTTTCCAATTTATTTCAAATAGACCCTTTCTTTGACGCTTTGGCAGCAGTTTTAGTTATCGAGTTTGTGGTTTAATTTATATATAATAATCTATAATTTATAAGTGAATCCTCGTAGAAAAAGTTCGCTAATGAGGAGACCGCGACTTTTTAGTTGTCAAAAGATTTCTTCAAATGAGGGCGAACGTGCCCTCTAGAACCCATATATGGTGTTAGCTTAAGAAATTATTTGTTCTTATATATACGGAGTGACGAATTTTTAAAGTAAAAATCAATATATCCGTTATCATACAAGATACGAGAAACAATTGGATACATTAATTATAGGGTATATTGAGCTGCATCTTATAAAATTATTTTGTCGATTGCAAAGTGGCCCATAAGTCGTTGGTAATACAAATTTTCTTTTTGTCGAACACCCCCATATTATTTCTTTTTTGCTTTTTATATGTATTATAATGCATGTTTGTAGCAAAAAAATTATACCCTTGATCGTTTTTAAGTCATTTCGATTGTTTTGCAACTTTTACGTTTTTTTGCACATATAAAAAATTATGATACACCGTTTCTACCAATAGATATCGGAGCCTCATGAAAGTGACTCATTCAGAGGGGTTTTCGTTTATATTATTCGTCGAAAAAATCGAACTGTCGTGACACATTTTTTTTCAAATGGAACAAAGCCCTATACCTATTGACTCTAGTTTTGGATACATTTATTGCATTTTCTTTTTTTTCTAGTCTCAGTTACAGATTAGGTATATAATTTGAATTTTATGTATTCTTTAGGCAAAGTTTTGTAAAAAATACTTAGTCGATCTTCGCAGAAAATATTTTGTGTTTCCGTAGAAATCATTGTTTGTAAGATTTTCAAGAGATTTTGGTAATAGTTGTTTAGTAAGTTATTGTAAAAAAATATTTTCGGATTTTGGTGAAAAAATTTGTTGTAGATTGCATGATTTTTTTGGAAGTTTCATCAGAAAGCTTTTTGTGAATAATTTTGTCTTGGTACGTGGGTAAATAGCTTGAAGAGGTTCGCTGGTCATGAAAATCGGACCAGTTTTTCGGAAACACTTTAAGTTTATTTTGGGAAAATTGTTGTTCTTTTTCAAACACAATAGTTATTTTAATGAAATATGGTACATTGTTTCTACTATATATGTTATACTGGTAACCAGATTTGATGCCTGATGCGTTATTACAAGACATATTTGCTGAGGTTTTTTTTTTTGGAGCGCCTTAATCTAAATTACCTGACCTGGCCTTTTATTACATACGCAATCCTTTAACAACATTTTTATCTTGTGTGGCACAACTCAAGCATCAAGAATTTATCGGGAAATGCATTAGTGATATTTCAAAAATCAATATCCTCTAAACGAATAAACTGAATTTTCACGATCGTTGTTACCCGTTGACACCCTATAATTAAGGTATACAATTTTTTCTCGTATCTTGTATAATAAGAATTATATTGAGCTTTACCGTAGAAATGCGTCACCCTGTATATATGTAAACAGATAAAAACTGAATGTAAACATAGATATGGATTCTATGAGGCCTAGTTTGCACTCTTTTGAAGAAATCGTTTTAGAATTCAAAAGTCGAGGTCTCCTTATTAACGAATTTTTTTCTACGAAAATTAGCTAAAAATCATAGACAGCTAAAGCATAAACTCAACTAACACTACATCCGAAGCATCAGAGAAAGGGTCTACAGCAAGTCCCCGCTTAACGTCCTAGCTAGGGATCTACCAATCGCGACGTTAAGTGAAACGACGTAAAAGAAATCAGAGGGAATCAATATAATGTACATACATAATATGTGCATATTTGTGATTGCAAAATGATTAAAAAAACAGTATTCATTTACGTATGTATTATGTACATTCCTTTATCTTATGTACTCCTTTTTTACCTACTATTTTAGACTTTTTTAGAATAACAACCCAATCAGTTTCAACGTTAAACGATACATTTGCGTACAACAAACTGCGACGTTATAATGAAACAACGTTAAATGAGCCGAAATTATGCCACTTACTGTATTTGAAATGAATTTTCTGTAAACATTTTAGTAAAATGAAGGACAATCACGATTAAAGCTGAAACTTAAGGGTTTGCAGAACATTCTTCTTGCAATATTTCCTTTTTATAATCCGTGTTTTTTCAGGTTATTTGCCTAAATATTGCCAATTTTGACTATTCAAATCGCAACATTGAGGTTTTGAGAAGAACTCCAAATTTGTTTTCTTTAACTGTCCATAACTTTTTTTTCTTTAAACTTACAGACCTAAGTTTTGGTACCTGGTTCAGCCTTTATAACACAAACACGTGCATCCAATTCGGTTGCCCTTACTTCATTATTTACGGAGGTATTAATTTTTTTCAAAATTAAACACAAAATCTTTCGGAAAAACCTGGGCCGATTTTCCTGGCTAACGAAATTATCCAAGCCACTTGCAAAAGGAAAGTACTTACCAAATTTGATCAAAATCGGATAATTATTGTTTGAGTTATCGGTGTGATATATATATATATATATATATATATATATATATATATATATATATATATATATATATATATATATATATATATATATATATATATATATATATATATATATATATATATATATATTGAAACTGACCCCGGATATGTGTTCTAGGGGGCCAATTTCAGACATTTTTTTTAAATTCAAAAGTCGACATCTCCTTATTAGTGAATTTTTAAAAGAAAATTCACTAAAAATTAGTCTTCATTTCTGGCCCACATTAATTAAGTGACAAAGATATTTGTGCCTTTTGTTACATCGCAAGCCAAATTGTAACAAAATCTGTGGAACTGTGCCTGTAACATCAACATTATTCCATGCTTATTAGGCAGCATGTATGTGGTTAGTTCAGTGTTTTTGCAAATATTATGTTATCTTATAAATACCTGAAACCACCGTAAAGGGTAGCTTTAAACTTTGTATCAAGAATTTGTAATATTTCAGGCTGAATCTCTATATTGAAACTACGCTCGAGGTTGACTGACCTCTAGTTCTATTTTTACAGGCAGTTTGAATGCCATTGCAATTTCAGTGTGATTTCAATGGACCCGTGAACAAGCAAAGCGACATTAATGGCGTAATAGGTATTTTACTATTTGAACAGCATAAAAGAACGCTCTAGCAAAAGCTTTTCTCAGATTGAAATAACTAACGCGGATCTATCTTTCCTCTGTGAAAGATAAGTGACAGCTTGACAGGATAAGGCGGGACTATGGAGCTAACCATTCATCTGACATGACTTTATTGGATCTACGGTTTTTTGTTGGTTCCGTTGAATCGGGTAGGCACGCGATTTAAGAGATGGACAGTATTGTCTGACTTTAGTAACTGGACTTGTCTTGTGTAATCAAAAACAAAAAATTTGATTTACGACTAAGAACATGCTAAAATCTAATAGGGTACAAATACAACATGTTCGGTTATAAGTGCTTTATTCAGCTACAAAACTTATGTTTTAAAATGGGATAGAGCATACTAATTTAAAGAAAAAATCCTCGTGAGACTGAAATATCATATAATATACCGGATGTCCAGCTAAGGTCGACTAGCGGCTGTATCTCGGGAACTGTTTGTGCTACAGCTTTCGGGAAAAAAATTATAACAAAAGTGACCCACATAGAAGTATACCTAAATTATTTTCCACTTTCAAATTTTACCACTAGGTGGAGTATTTTTATTTCAAAATATAGAAATCAGATTTTCTCAAAAAATAAATAATGAACGTAAGTCACGTAGAACGGTTTTCTACTCTCCTATTAAAACTCTAAAAAACATTTGTTTTATATTTTGACTTATCTCTTTAAATAACGGGTAGGAGGAGGGTTAAATCGTATTGCAAAAAAAACTCTATCATTCCTGAGCACGATGGTCGATTTTATCGAACCTTATTTTGTTTTGATAGCTGAATTATAGTCTGTAATAATACCAAATACTATATAATGACAATACTCCTATGCTTTAGCATTGGTGATATTTGTGACAAGTACACTAGTGCCACCTCGAGTGAAGTACTGACAACTGAGCGGATAATTTGAATTGTATATTTACCTGCATATTCTTATTTTAGACAATTGGTTTATTTGAGATGAATATAAAAACTTGTGTATGACAAAACAGTAAAAATTTTCTGATTATTAGTTATGAATACAATTTGCATCAACAATCAGCTTGAAACCTAAATGAATTCAGCATGAATAATTCTGCAAATTTCTCTTACCCATAATCTTATTTCATCATAATTTAATGTACTACCTTGACACCATTGTTAAACTACTATTTTAAGGGTATGTATAGGAATATACTGAAAGCTGTTTCTGAGGATATCAAGTTACAGTCTGTACTTACCTATAAATAATTGTTCTAGGTATAAATGGTAGCACAGTACTCAATTTGCTATATCTCTACATCTAAACTGTCTTATTAATATAATATGTTAAAATATGTAACTGATATACTTAGTACATAATTAAGAAATTGTGCAGATGAAAGGTGAGACTAACTCTTACTTCCGTGAATAAATCTATTATAGGGCTGAATCTGCGATATCTACTTGTTTCTTTAAAAACTTGTCTTGGGAAGATAATTAAAAGCCTTTACCAAGTAAAATAATTATAAATTTGAAAAAATGTGACAATTTATGCCATACTGAAATAAAAAAGGACACAGAAGAAGACAGTTTTCTTATATTATTTACTATTAATGCAAAAAAAAAATTGCCTTCATTTTTCTTTTTTTTTATGCACTGGAAGACAAGTTATGATTGAAGCCTTTCAACCATCCGTTTACGAAGTTTATCTATAAATAGATAAATGATGGTAAATATTACACAATAGATTATCTTCTGCGAACTGTACATATTGGCATAAAAGGGATTCTGAATTTGTCTTCTGCTTCCACAAAAAAATTCTTTTGGAAGTGACATTGAAATGTAAAATGCACCTTGTGTCTTCAATACTATATCCAAGTCAGTTCTTTTTGATAACAGTACCCTGTTCTTGTATCTATAATGGAAAATTATCGTCAATCCATGTTATAGTTATTGTTTAATATTAATTATTAGGCGAATTTGTAAAAAAAATCGCTGGTAACAAAAGAAAACACAAAAAATCATATTCACTCGCCATCCTTTGGAAACCTATGAAATATCTTAGATAGATTTAGCACGTTATAAGTCGAACAATTATAGATTGCACACACCCAACCACTAACATTTATTGTAAAAAACGCAGCTCAAACTTAATTATACACAGTTAAACACCAGCAATTGCTAGTGTTACACGTTCTCGAACGACGTAACATCAGTACTGTCCGCTAGCGGCGCTGATATTCTTAAAATACGAAATCAGCCGGAGTGTCCTGTATTGTCATTATAAAGTATTTAATAATACTTACGTTTTTGTTAAAGCCTGAGCCGCAAGATGGCGGTTTTTTGGTCGCTTTAGTAATTTACGCAATTTGTCATGAAAATTTAAATGGAGGGCTAACCTTTTATTTTACCAGACTTATTACTCGTAAAATTATTTAAAAGTTGGCCCAAACCGAAAGTCACAATCATTTTTTTAAACTTAAGTTATGACCAAAAACTGTTAAAAAATATTGCTTTTATTTGAAAGGACAATTCAGGATTTTTTTTAAACATTCCGTATTAGTCGACCAAAAGCTAATGAATGCCTGAAAAATATTGCCACCATAAGGTAATTAGGAACTATTAAAAACGTTAATAAGCGTCGTTACTTAAATAGCATTATTCTAACATGAAATGTTTATTAATAATGACTAAGCCGTGAAAACCGAAATAAAAGAAATTGACAATTAGTTGTCATCAGTCCTTGCCTTTAGTAAGTCCTTCGTTATTTTGAACTGAAATATTTTGCTTTTGTTGTTAAAACAGTTTAAACAATTTCAAATTCATGTCTTATTCTGTTGCAGAATCGTATGGCATGCTGGCCGTGTATTTTCAAAGTTTTTAAAATGCCGTTATAGCCCCGCTAAGATATATATCCACAGAGACGACATGGGAAGGACTTTTTGCGTTTAGCAAGACGTTTGCGACGAACTGGGCAAGTGTTACCGAAAAACTCGAAATGAAGAGAGTATTAACATTGTGCTCGCTTACATAGAATCGGCAGCGGCACCCCAGATGTGGTAGCAGTATTCGAGGTTTGGCCTTATTTATGAAGTATATAAGGTATAGAGATTAGCTGGTGAAAAGCATTTGCGAGCCGGGAAGAGGAAACCTAATTTCTTAGCAGCCGCTCCTGCAATTGATGTTGGTGCCAATTGAGATTTCGATCCACAGAAATGCCAACAAGTGAAAAGGACTCATTACTTTGGATAACTTGGTTGTTAGTTGTGATGGGTCTAGGGCTGGTGTATCTCTCATGAGATAGAGGGTAAGACTGAGATTTGATGGAGTTGAATTGTACAAGATTTATACTTCCCCAGTCCAATATTTTTTGAGATCCACAGAGACAGAACCCTCCATGAGTCTGCGATCCTCATCTAATTGGGCTAAAAAGACAGGCTTAGAATATTGTATATTTGAGTGGAGGGTGCTGTCGTCCGCATAACTGTGAATTGGGCTGGATGTGCCAGAGAGGGGGTCATTGATGTGGAGAAAAAACAAAGTAGGGGCTAAATCTGAACCTTGAGGGACTCCTGCATTAATTGGATACAGTTTAGAGGAATGGCCATCCACGACAACAGAAATTCTCGGGTTGGAGAGGAAATTTACTGCCCAGGTACAGGGTTTTGGTGGTAGGCCATAGGCCGGAAGTTTATTAAGTGCTGCTGCGTGCCAGACCTGGTCGAATGCTTTGAATATGTCTAGAGCGACAATCTAGGATTCACCGTGTAGTTCCATAGACTTGTTCCAAGAATGGGTGACAATGGAAAGGGGGTCGGTAGTTGATCTGCGCTGACGGAATCCATACTGCCTGTCGTGGATTAGATTGTGTTTTTCAAGAAATTTTAATAATTCGGTGTTTATATACTTTTTCATCACTTTAGAGACGACTGAAAGAAGAGGAATAAGCCTGTAGTTGCTAGAAAGCGCCTTGGATGCCGATTTTATAGATTAGTTGGCCCTCGTTAACAAAATTTTGCTTCGTCTGTCCACATAAGTTTTTTTTTAATTACGACCTTGATGATTTCTTACCAAAAATTCTTCGCAAAATTTGATCCTGCATACGTAGTCTCCGGGGTGATGTTTCTGTAACTTATGATGACAAGCAATTGTTTGAAACGAGAAATAAGACATTCCTAAATCAGTAGATGCTGTTCTGATTGAAGCAATTGGATATGCTTGAAAATATCCTAAGACGTTAATTACAATCTCTTTATTTCTTGTTATAGGTTTAGTTCTCACAACAGGCTTAGCTTCCTTCCCATGCAAAAAAATATTTTCAAATCAAAAAAATTTGACCTTCGTCATTTGCGGTAGTTGTGGGTAATTGAAGTTGAACGTGGGGCACTTTAGGTCAGATGTTCTGTTATTTTCCCCATTAATTACAAATCAAAGGCAACAAAATTCGGGTAGTGTTCCAGGATGAAAATTGCACGACTTAATTGAAACAGTTAGATAATAATGACAGAAGAGTTATTAGATTTGACATGACATATTTTCCAAAGCCTACTACCGTCTAGGAAAAAAATCCTTAAAAAATGCCAATAGCTTAAAGACTATTAAAGATAGGCATGCATAATGTTAATAAAAGTGAGCCTTAAATTTAATTATACATTTATTTTAGGCGCTGCAAATAGTAGGTGCCATTTGAAAAAAAGCCTGGACGCAGCAAGTGCGTTATGATAGTGAATTTTCATAAAAATGTTTTAAATAGCAAGTATGTGTTTTTTTTTAAGAAAACAGACATCAAATTTGGTTACCAGTATATCCTATATAGTAAAAATAATGTGCCATATGTTTCAACAAAATAACTTTATTGTTTGAAAAAGTAAAAAAAAAATTCGAAAATAAACTTAAAATGTTCCCGAAAAAACTAGTTTCCTGGCCAACGAACCTTATAGGTTAATAGCAAATTGAGCTGTTCAAATTTGAGGCATTCAAATTTGAGGCATTCAATAAATTCACTTGCTGAGTCCCGAATTTATTTTCTTACAAACATGCATTATAATTTCGTGATCTAAATTCTATACATTTAAGGCTGCTTCAGAACTGACACTTATAGGGGGAATCCGTCTGTCTAATTAAAAGAAAACATTGTTTAATCTATTTCAACTGAGCAGATTTTCCTGGATAACCAACTTATCAAAGCCACTTGCGAAAAGAAGGTACTCACCAAATTTGATCAAAATCGGCCCATTATTTTTTGAGTTATCGGTGTGATACATACATACATATATATATATATATATATATATATATATATATATATATATATATATATATATATATATATATATATATATATATATATATATATATATAAATTGAAACCGACCCCGGATATGTGTTCCCAGGGGCCTAATTAGTACTAATTTGAAGAAAGTTTTTCAAAAGTCGAAATCTCCTCATTAGTGAATGTTTTTAAAGAAAATTCACTAAAATGAAGTTATTTACATTGTTTATTTGTCAAATTTGAAACAGCGCAGAAGGCGCATGAATCATTGCAAAGGTGTCAGTAATGATGAAAAATGTTGGCCAACCTTTTCTGAATGAAAATTCACTAAAAAGAGAGAACGGGGAATCTTTGTTACAGCAACTGAATATACTAGCCCAATTATTTAGGTTTATATGACACGGCCTATTATTGGTATTTGAATATTTAACCTTGAAAATCAGACTCCGATAACTGAGTCATTTTACAATATTATAATACAATATTTTAGAGTTAACTCAAACTGTTAGCATTGCTTTAAAGTAGATCAGCGCTTAACGTATTTTTTGTAACACCTTTTATTATAAAGGAATGTTTTCTAATACTATAAATGTTAAAACTGTTTCTAATAATAATTTTACTCAAATCATACTAAATAATGTCTTGTTTATTTCAGATGATCAACTTTAGAGCTGACGACACCAAAACTGATTCTAATTGTAAGTAAGATAATCTAGTTAGAATTTTTTAACCTAAAAATAATATTTCGTCGGGTTGTATGTTTTCGTCATTTGAAATAAGAGATTGTTGCAAACACAGTAAGCTGCACGTTCTATTGAACACTGTAAAGGCGACTTAAAATCATCGAGAATGTTGCTGCACTAACATGATAAACTGCTAATTTTTTATCTTGTTTTGCCTCTAGCAAAACTCTTTTAGCCAAGAAATTGTTCTACACTAAGCATAAACGTAGGTACTTTTCTCAAGTTTCACAATAGTGTTGACCTCCCAGTTTCTTCTTTTGCAACATCATCAGGTAGAAAACACTATTTTACAGCTAACTATACAGTAAAAAGCGAAGCAAGTTGCAAAGAAAATTTAGCTATTAATACGTCAGAGAAAAGGTCTGTGCGTCTGTACTTAGCGCCATAATACTTTAGGATAGAATATTATATTCTTGTTGGTTAAGGAAACTTAAAACCCCAACATATTATTTAGGCATTTTTGTAAAATCATTAATTAGCCTATTCAGCATTACTGGGTGGCATATATTTAGTTTAAATACCATGTAAACTCCTCTGTTTGTCCTAGTTTTAAAACCGCTCTTTCCGAGGTCCAGTTGTAGTGTCACAAAGTCACCTTGAAGGACCCATAGGCGTGAAAATATGTGTCTTTGTCTCATCTCCTAATTTGAGAAAATAAAAATAGTGATTATAGCGATGTACGTGTAAATTATGTTGTGTATACTGGTTGCACCGGATATGCGAATCCATCACCTATGTTGAGCCTTTGTCCGTGGCCAAATGAGAAAATTTTTGACGCCAGTCAAATCAAACCAAAAAAAGTCTATTCAGTATATTTCTCAGTAAAAATTATTTTAAATTTTGGAATTCTACTTCAGCGGTTTGCATGCATTTAATTTTAATCTGTCTTAAGCCATCTTCCGTACTTATGGGATGTATTTTTCTCTGTAAGCTATCTGAATGGGTCTCCACCGAAATTTCCTTTTGTTAAATTATTTTTTCGAGATCTTGGACATCCGTTAGTTATTTCATTTAGTTATTTACTTATTTATACACTAACTATACAATGTCTCATGTGAGGAGGCTAAAGCTTGTGTTTGCATCATAAATTTGTAAATATTATTAGATAACGCTTAACATTCCAGAAAATTGTAACCACTGATACACTAATTCTGTTTGGCACAAGTACAGTGTTTATCCACCTTCTGCTTCTCACTAGTAGAATATTATCAAGAACCAACGAGCCCCTA
This sequence comes from Tillus elongatus, assembly GCA_964006375.1. Lineage (NCBI taxonomy): Eukaryota > Metazoa > Arthropoda > Insecta > Coleoptera > Cleridae > Tillus > Tillus elongatus. The sequence continues at coordinate 134,656,412 of OZ023266.1, read as the reverse complement.
GGCGATTGTATCCTCGTTCTATTCCCTAAAAAACAGTTAACAAACTATACACTTCCTTAATAAGATATTAATATACATAATTAATAGTTAATAACATAATAATAAAAAGACGTCATTTTTTTACTTACATTGTATTTATGTACTATCAGTTTGTAAATATATGGTCAAATAGCTCAGAGAAAGTCATTAAGGCACAAAAGTCAATCGTTTGATGCTATCCGCAAAACCAAAAATACAAAAAAATCTTCAAAAGTCTGTGACCAATAGACTTAAACTTATTTGATATATATATATATATATATATATCTATATATATATATATATATATATATATATATATATATATATATATATATATATATATATATATATATATATATATATATATATATATATATATATATATATATATTGGTATTTAAAGGAAAATTAATTAGCCTGTTTACTAAAAAATTCACACTGGCAATTTTTTGTGCGTATGTATCATGATAGTTACTCGGAATGTAACTTAGAGTGGTGGTTTCCTTGCTATGGACATCGACTTCTGAAGTGTCTTTATTTTTGGTAACTAGTATATCTAGATGAGGAAATGTATTATTAATTTCTAATTCGTGGGTAAATTTTATACATTAAAATTTATTGTTCAATTAGGCAATAATATCGTCTGTTTTCCAAATGTTTGTGTTAAACACTGCGAAAATATCATCCACATAACGAAACTATACTCGAGGAAAATACTCACTTTCACTTTTAAGATCTGTTTCAAATCTACTCATGAATAGGTCCGCAATAAATGGCCATAGGGGGTTGCCTGTTGCAGTGCTTTGGGTTTGTTTTTACACAATATTGTGATTCTGGACAAAAACGATTATAAAGATATAGTTTATAACGCAATGTTAGGTAACGTAACGTTTTAGTGAATTTTCTTAAAAAAAATTCACTAATGAGGAGATCCCGACTTTTGAATTTTAAAAAAATTTCTCTAAATAAGCGCTAATTAGGCGCCCCAGAACACATATCCGGGGTCAGTTTCAATTTATATATATATATATATATATATATATATATATATATATATATATATATATATATATATATATATATATATATATATATATATATATATATATATATATATATATCACACCTATAACTCAAAAAATAATGGGCCGATTTTGAATAAATTCCCTTTGCAAATGGCTTGGACAAGTTCGTTAGCCAGAAAAATCTACCTAGATCTTCCCGGAAAATTTTGTGTTTTCTTTCGAAAAAATAGTATATCTCCGGAATTAACAGAGAAAGGGCAACCAAGTTTGGTACGCGGGTTTATATCCTTATAGGTAAGTTACCTACCAAAATTAAGCTATATAGGTCAAAAGACAAAACATTTATAGGCATTTAAAGAAAAATAAATTGGGGTTTTCCTCATAACGTCAAATTTGCGATTTAAAACGTCAATATCGGAAATATTTAGGCAAATAACTTGAATCTAATACGGGCTATGGAAATCAAATGTCTTAAGAAGGATGTTTTACAAGCCCTGAAGTCTTAGTTTCAACCGTCATTGTCCTTCATTTCACTAAAATGTTTCCAGCAAATTCATTTCAAATAGACCCTTTCTCTGATGCTTGGCAGTAGTCTTAGCTATAGAGTTTATCGTTTAATGGTATATCATTTTTGTCGAATTTTCGTAAAAAATCAATAAAGCTCAATATATCCGTTATTATACAAGATATGAAAAAAATTTGTATATATTAGTTATAGGGTGTCTTGAGCTACATCTTAAAAAAAACATTTTTACAATCACAGGGTGGCCAATAAGACGTTGGTGGTACAAATTTTCTTTTCTTTTTTAATCAAACATGCCTTATGTTATTGCATTTTTGCATTTTCCAAAGAAATATAATGCATGTTTGTAAGAAAAGAAATTCTGGATGCAGCAAGTGCGTTATGGTAGCGAATTTTGATCAAATGCTTCATATTTGAACAGCCCAATTTGCTATTAACCTATAAGGTTGACCAAGAAACGAGTTTTTCCGGGAACACTTTAAGTTTGCTTTTGGAAATTTTTGTACGTTTTCACACAATAAAGTTATTTTTATGAAACATGGCACATTGTTTTATATAAGTTATACTGGTAACCAAAATTGATGCCTGCTTTCTTAAAAAGAAAACACACATATTTGCAATAAAAACATTTTTATGAAAATCTACTACCATAACGCACTTGCTGCGTCCAGAGTTTTTTAAAATGCGTTGTGATGATTTAGGTCCTCCAAGTGTACTTATACTTCCCTTTGTTGATTGATTTATAGAAAAATCTAAGCTTTGCTTTCCCAATATCGATATTATTTTAAAAGTGCGAATGCATAACGACATTTCAGTGAAGTTTTCACAGAAACGTGTAAACAAAAACTGTTTTCAAATCCAAATCACTCAACGTGGATTCCATTGTATACGCGATGCAAACTGAATAATGCATCGCGTGCATTCTCCTCGACATTGAAATCAAATTTACTTCTCTTATTGCAACCCTGAAAATAAGTATACATGTATATATTGGAGCCTCACGTATTACCATAGCTAACACAAGTGAAGTCAGAAGGGCGTAATATGTCTACACGGAATATCCTAGAATGTTTTAGGACATAATAGAATATAATAGCTCCAATGCGTTCTGTGATTCCTCATGGAATTTAGCATTTCGGCTATAAAACGAGCGCATCTATTAATTTATCTCTGGGATGGTCTTGCATACAAAATTAATTATATATATACTGAGCTATAAAATGTTGTTAGGTCTTCTTGTGGATATTTGTTTCCAAAAGGTCTTTTAATTATTGCATGAATGTGAATTTTTGTGGAAAACTATCTGGTTTAATATATTTTAAGGTATTTTTGAAGTACCAACGTGTAAAGTTGACACTGAATCAAAACTATGAATGCAGCAAGTGCGCTTTGGTAGCGAATTTTCATAGAAATGGTATAAGTAGTTGTATTACAAAGTTTTTATTGGTGTATACAAACCACTGTATTAACGATTGGGTATCTCTAGTAGAATTGTCATGGCTGAGAATACGAATAACACGGCTCTCAGTCCGGGGCAGATCTTAAATGATCAGAGGGTGCTTGGAATCCCCCAGTCAGGGGTGATAATCTCTACATGGAATGTAAAGAATCTATTTTCATCAGGAAAATTAGATAACTGAATCCTGGAAACGGAGCACCTGGAAATCGACATCATGGGGTAAAGTGACGTACAATGGCCAGATTCGGGAAATTTCCCAACAAAACTGGAAAGTACTCAGGTAGCAACAAATCATCTCATCGATGCTGTCGGTATTCTGGTTAGAAAAAAAGTTATTAAGTCCGTAGTAAGTTTCATTTCCTACTCAGAAAGAATTATGATGAAATAACTACAATCAAGTGAAGATATGTTAAACATTGTTCAGATATATGCACCTACAGCGATTCAGGATGATGACGAGATTATACCGCGATTTAGAAGAAATCCTGAAGTCAATGAAAAACACTATGCTTCTGTAATTATAAGTGATTTTGATGCCAATATCGGCCAGGGGCTGGTGGCGAGTTATGTGGGTAAATGTGATTTGGGTGAGCGCAATGAACGTGGAGACAAACTACTACAGTTTTGTCAAACGCAGGATATGTGCGTAGCTAACAAATTTTATAAACTACCCAAACAAAGACTATATGCATGGCAGTTTTCCATGGATGGTTCTGGAAGAATAGTCAGGAATCAATTCAATTTCATTCTTGTTAAACATAGCTTTTGAAACTAAATTTTCTCAGACAAGACCTACCCTAGAACAGGTGTCGTTTCAAACCATAACCCCTCAGTGGCTACACTGAAAATCAAATCCAATAAAATAAAAAAATATAACATGAAAGAAGGAGACATAATCAGATTAAAGAACAACAAATAAGAGAAACTGCTATAAGAGACATCAATCTGAGGCTGCAAGAGATTAGAATACCAAATGAAGCAATAAGCAGTATCGACCAAAAGTGGACTGATATAAAACAGGCAATAACAGAAGCAGAAAAAGAAAACTTGACACCAGCAAAATCAAAAGATAAACGATGGTTTAGGAGATATTCCTACTAATAGAACAAAGAAGGTCATTCAGAACACAAGATCTAACCAAATACAAGTCCACAAAGAGAACTGGTTGAGTGAGAAATGTCAGGAAGTTGAAAAACTAGTAAAAATATATGATACTTCCAACTTGCGCAAAAAGATTAAGGAGATGTCAGGAATGAGAAGCTCTGGACAATCAAGACGACTAAGAGACGCAAATAGTACACTAATAACAGATGTGATACAGACTCTGGATAGATGGACAGAGTACGTAACAGGACTTTTCGAGGGCAAGAACAGAGGAGGGAACCAAGATGAATACACAGAAGACATAAGACCTGAAATAATGATAGAAGAAATAGAATATGCACTGAAACAGGCCAAATATGGGAAGGTTAGTGGATACGACGACCTTACTGTGGAGCTTTTCATAATGAAAATTCACTTAAAAACCTTAAAGGTTAAAGTAAGCATATTTATTTATAACAATTTTAATAGTAGTCACTTTTTTCATTAATAACTTTGTTATAATTGTGTTAAAAAAGGATGGACCGATGGACACGTTTTTTGAAGCCAATCCGATCTATCACAACGACTTATTAAACAAACTGGAATGCATTACTAATAGGCAGAGCGTACATTTAAGCAGGTTTACAGAATTTGTAATCTGATAATATACAGTATTACTTTTACATATTACTATTTATTTGTAGATAACTCCATGTATTTGCTTTGTTTTATAAAAGCAATTTTGATCCATCCCTTTCGACTCTTTAAGTGGCCAATAACATAGAGAAGCTAAGTCTAGAGACAAGTGTACAAATTTATGCAGTTTATTTATTAGAATAAATCTAGCCAGTGCATATTTGTTACAAGAGGAGAATCTGTGGTTCAGGTCGCCTTCACTTTTATTGTCACAACTGCAGTGGGTTGTCTTTTCGTCCCATTCTGTAAAGATGTTTGTCGTGATTTCCATGCCCCAAGATTCATCTAACCACTAATCTGTATAACCACCTAAAAATCCTTATTGGCCCTACAAATATATCATAAGTTTTGCTAACGCAAAATATTTTAGCCTTGTGCGTTTCTGTGATCACCGGTGACACCTTTTTTTTTAAACGCTTATACCTTTTTTTTCTTTTTACCTAAAGATCTAAATCTTGCTACGAAATTTACATTTTATAATATAAACCTGCGTACCAGGTTCTGCTGGAGTTACGAATTTTCTAAAGAATACTCAAAATTTTCCAGGAAAACCTGGTCCGATTTTCACGAACCTTCCAAGCCACTTGCAAATGAAAGCTACGAGGTGACCGCCAAAATTTCTCGACCTGATATAGATCCAGGTTATCGCAGCCTGTCAAATAATAAGATTGGTTCAAATATTATTAGCCTTGGAAAAAACACAAATGGATTTTATGTCAATTAATTTGCTTATAACAGCAGTTCATCACGATGTCAGAGGTCACGAAAATTTTGTATAGAGTTGTTACCTCGAGTCAAGACTCGAAAAAGTCTTTCATCTCAAAGCATCAACGATCGGCTAGGTAGGGTTTATGGGTAAAATTCGCCATTTTATTGTGTAGTAAAAGATTGATCAAAACGGTTTCGAATGGGGCAGGAATCTTTGGAAGATGACGCAAGAAAGGAAGGACGGTGGAAGTGTTGACGGACAACAACATTATTCTTGCTGAGGACCTCGTATTAAGCGATCGACGCTTCGAAGTGAAAGAATTATCAAAAATGGCGTGACTTTCAGATACAAGCGTTTGCCGAATCCTCCCCGAACACTTAGGCATTAAAAAAATTAGTGCATGGTGGGTCCCCAAACATCTTTCGGCAGTTCAGCGCCAGCGTCCTGTTAAATGTACCCAATCCGCTTTGGACCTCTGTGAAAAAAAACCAATGGACGTGTTGAAGACACTTGTCACAGAGGATTAAACTGTGGTTATCTAGTATGATCCTTTATGAAAGAATTATCAAAAATATTGTGGCTTTCAGACACAAGCATTTTCCGAATCCTTCCCGAACATTTAGGCATTAAAAAAATTATTACAAGGTGGGTCCCCAAACAACTTTCAGCAGTTCAGCGCCAGCGTCCTGTTAAATGTTAATGTACCCAATCCGCTTTGGACCTCTGTGGAGAAAACCCAATAGACGTTTTGAAGACACTTGTCACACAGGATTCAACTGTGGTTTTCTACTATGATCCTTTATGAAAGAATTATCAAAAATATCGTGGCTTTCAGATACAATCATTTGCCGAATCCTCCCCGAACACATAGCCATTAAAAAATTACTACAAGGTGGGTCCCCAAACATCTTTCGGCAGTTCAGCGCCAGCATCCTGTTAAATGTACTCAATCCGCTTTGGACCTCTGTGGAGAAAACCCAATGGACGTGTTGAAGACACTTGTCACAGAGGATTAAACTGTGGTTCTCTACTATGATCCTTTATGAAATAATTATCAAAAATATCATGGCTTTCAGATACAAGCATTTGCCGAATCCTCCCCGAACATTTAGGTATTAAAAATTTTTGTGCAAGGTGGGTCTCCAAACATCTTTTAGCAGTTCAGCGCCAGCGTCCTGTTAAATGTGCCCAATCCGCTTTGGACCTCTGTGGAGAAAACCCAATGGGCGTGTTGAAGACACTTGTCACAGAGGATTAAACTGTGGTTCTCTACTATGATCCTTTATGAAATAATTATCAAAAATATTGTGGCTTTCAGATACAAGCGTTTGCCGAATCCTCCCCGAACATTTAGGCATTAAAAAAATTAGTGCATAGTGGGTCCCCAAACTTCTTTCGGCAGTTCAGCGCCAGCGTCCTGCTAAATGTACCCAATCCGCTTTGAACCTCTGTGGAGAAAACCCAATAGACGTGTTGAAGACACTTGTCACAGAGGATTAAACTGTGGTTCTCTACTATGATCCTTTATGAAATAATTATCCAAAATATTGTGGCTTTCAGATACAAGCGTTTGCCGAATCCTCCCCGAACATTTAGGCATTAAAAAAATTTGTGCATAGTGGGTCCCCAAACTTCTTTCGGCAGTTCAGCGCCAGCGTCCTGCTAAATGTACCCAATCCGCTTTGGACCTCTGTGGAGAAAACCCAATGGACGTGTTGAAGACACTTGTCACATAGGATTAAATTGTGGTTCTCTACTATGATACTTTATGAAATAATTATCAAAAATATCATGGCTTTCAGATACAATGTATTTGCCGAATCCTCCCCGAACATTTAGGCATTAAAAAATTTTGTGCAAGGTGGGTCCCCAAACATCTTTTAGCAGTTCAGCGCCAGCGTCCTGTTAAATGTGCCCAATCCGCTTTGGACCTCTGTGGAGAAAACCCAATGGGCGTGTTGAAGACAGTTGTCACAGAGGATTAAACTGTGGTTCTCTACTATGATCCTTTATGAAATAATTATCAAAAATATCGTGGCTTTTAGATACAAGCATTTGCCGAATCCTCCCCGAACACTTAGCCATTAAAAAATTACTACAAGCTGGGTCCCCAAACATCTTTCGGCAGTTCAGCGCCGGCGTCCTGTTAAATGTACCCAATCCGCTTTGGACCTCTGTGGAGAAAACCCAATGGACGTGTTGAAGACACTTGTCACGGAGGATTAAATTATGGTTCTCTACTATGATCCTTTATGAAAGAATTATCAAAAATATCATGGCTTTCAGATACAAGCATTTGCCGAATCCTCCCCGAATATTTAGGTATTACAAATTTTGTGCAAGGTGGGTCCCCAAACATCTTTTAGGAGTTCAGCGCCAGCGTCCTGTTAAATGTACCCAATCCGCTTTGGACCTCTGTGAAGAAAACCCAATGGACGTGTTAAAGACACTTGTCACAGAGGATTAAACTGTGGTTCTCTACTATGATCCTTTATGAAAGAGTTATCAAAAATATCGTGGCTTTCAGATACAAGCATTTGCCGAATCCTCCACGAACATTTAGGCATTAAAAAATTACTACAAGGTGGGTCCCCAAACATCTTTCAGCATTTTTGCGCCAGCGTCTTGTTAAATATTCCCAATCCACTTTGAACCTCTGTAGAGAAAACCCAATGGACGTGTTGAAGACAGTTGTCACAGAGGATGAAACTGTGGTTCTCTACTATGATTCTTTATGCAACATGAAGTCGATAGAATGGAGAAGTAAAGGAGAAGCATCGCCATGAAAGTTCAAGGTCTGTCAGTCGACAAGGAGGCTATAATTTTTTGGGATTGTGACAGTATTCTCCTCAAAAACGCAACACCGCATTCAACGGGCCACATTGTGCAACACTCCTTCATAAATTGCGACAAAATAGTGGGGAGAAAAGGCGTGGGAAACTGACCAGAGGCTTGGGTGTGCTCGATGACAATGCACCCGGGCACACTGCCGCAATTTGTGACTGCGGTTTCGAGCAAATTGATCACGCTTCATGTAGTCCAGATATGGCCACCAGTGGCTACTACCTATTTGGAAATTTGATAGAGGACCTTCGCGGGCGCCATTTTAGTGACGACGAAGAGGTGAAAAGTGCAGTTTGTGCACATTTTGAGGACAAATCCAAATCATATTTTTATGGATATCGAATTGTTGCTGAAACGATGTAATAAGTGCAGTGATGTTAGGTATGACTATATTGGAAAATAAAATTGAATGGTGAGCCTACGCCGTTTCTTTCATGAAAAAGTTCTAGCAAAGTCAACTGTCCACACCAGCCTCCTGTAAGATTGGCGCAAGCTGAGTTAATGAAGTACACCAAGCTTGTCAGGTACATCATGAGCCGTTTATTACGGCAAAATATTGGGGAGAAAAGGCGTGTGAAACTGACCAGAGGCTTGGGTTTGCTCGATGACAATGCACCCGGGCACACTGCCGCAATTTCTGACTGCGGTTTCGGGCAAATTGATCACGCTTCATGTAGTCCAGATGTGGCCACCAGTGGCTACTACCTATTTGGAAATTTGATAGAGGACCTTCGCGGGCGTCATTTTAGTGACGACGAAGAGGTGAAAACTGCAGTTTGTGCACATTTTGAGGACAAATCCAAATCATATTTTTATGGATATCGAATTGTTGCTGAAACGATGTAATAAGTGCAGTGATCTTGGGAATGACTATATTGGAAAATAAAATTGAATGGTGAGCCTACCCCGTTTCTTTCATGGAAAAGTTCTAGAAAAGTCAACTGTCCACACCAGCCTTCTGAAAGATTGGCGCCAGCTGAGATAATGAAGCACACCAAGCTTGTCAGGTACATCATGAGCCGTTTACCACAGACGAAGTCTCCGAGGTCATTTAAGTGCTTCATAATTGATAAGCCCTGGGGCCTGATGGCGTCCAAATGTTTTGGCTGAAGAAATTTGGGTGTAGGCATTCATCTACTGGCGGTGTTAATAAATGATGATATACTCTATCCAATGAAGATGCCATTATTTTTCGCATAAGATGATACGTATCTTCTGCCTAAAGATTAGCAGTGTTCTGCGGATCCCGGAAGATACGAGCCAATTACTTGTCGTCCGACTCTATATGGGATGATAAAATCCTGTCTTCAAAAACGCATATATGCGCACTGTGAACGAAACAACATAATTGCGAGCCAGCAGGAAGGGTGCGCCAAAGCATCTGTGAGATGCAAAACAGCTAATGTTTGATTCGGTTGTATACAATCAAGCTTACAATACATTGAGAAATATCTTTGGTCCCTACATGGATTAACAAGGGCATTTTTTCAACTCTACATGAATAGGTTATAAGTGCGATGAAGATCTATACTTATATCCTGAGGTTCCGAGAACACACAATGTCTACCTGAAATGCAAAAAAACTCGGGACGCAGCAAGTGCGTTATGGTAGTGAATTTTTATTAAATTCTTCAAATTTAAATAACTCAATTTTCTATAAACTTAGAGAGTTTAATTTTAATACGTAGTAAGGTCTTTCCTAAGGCAAGATATCCACAAAATTTCATTTAAATAACTATGTAATTTTCGGAGAAAAAAATTTTTCGAAAGAAAATTTAAAATTTGAATAACTCAATTTTCTCTAAACTTAGAAAGTTGAATTTTGGTACGTAGAAAGGTTGAGGCAACATATATAGTAAATTTCATTAAGCCAGCTTTGTTACTTTCGGAGAAAAAATTTTTTTTCGAAAGAAAACTCAAAATTTTTCCGGAAAACCCCGTCTGATTTTTCTGGATAACGAACTCATCCAAGCCATTAATAAAAGAAAGGGACTTGCCAAGTTTCATCGAAATCGGTTAATTATTTTTTGAGTTATCATATATATATATATATATATATATATATATATATATATATATATATATATATATATATATATATATATATATATATATATATATATAAACATATAAAAATTAAACCTATTTACAAATGAACTTTAATAAGATATTATGCTGTGACAATACCTCTCTCAAGCACCCTAAAATATAATCAAAATGTGCCCAGTTATATATGTTTTATTTCTTTTTCCCTTAGTCTTAATACACTACATATTTTATGACAATCGATTTAATTTACTTATTTGATTTGATAAATAGTCGGTTAATAGTGACTTGGAATGAAGTAGACACCACATCTTCAAACATATTAAGAGAATATGAGTAAATCAACAGCAACTGGGAATGAATTCGGTCAGTCCCCCAGCCACGTGGTTAAAAAACACTGGCTGTATGAGTGGTTACAACTCTACATCTAAAAAGACTGTAACAGCGGCAGAAGCAGAAGTCAATGGAAGCCGTGTGTATTAGGAAATAAACTATTGACTATTAATAACAACAATTGACTAAAAACGCTGCGAGTTGTAAGGAAAAAAATAATTATACTACAGAGGTGATAAATGATAATAAATTACAATTGGGTTATATATAATCGTAAATGCTTCCAATGATTAACAATCAGTGAATTAAGTATTATTGACATTTCTCTGAAACTTAAAAATGAATTTCATGAGTCAATGACAATAAGAGAAGCATTGACTAACCAACAGCAACCACATACTTGAACTATGATTTGAACATAAATGTTTCAAATTTGAATAGCTCAATTTTCTGTAATCCTAGAAAGCTGAATTTTGGCACATAGTTAGGTATTTCCCAAAGCAATATGTAGACCAAATTTTATCGTAATTTTCGGAAAAAAAATTTTTTTTTGAAAGAAAACTCAAAATTTTCCCGGAAAACCGCGTCCGATTTTCCTGGCCAACGAACTCATCCAAGCCATTAATAAAAGAAAGGCACTTGCCGAGTTTCATCGAAATCGGTTAATTATTTTTTGAGTTATCAGACGGATACATATATATATATATATATATATATATATATATATATATATATATATATATATATATATATATATATATATATATATATATATATATATAAACATATAAAAATTCAAAGTGACCCCGGATATGGGTTCTAGGGGTCCTAATTCGCGCTCATTTGAAAGAATTTTTGCAAAGTCTCACCATCGATACCTCTCTATTAGTGAATTTTTTTAATAAAAATTCAGATACAGATACAAACATGTGATAACATCGTAAACAGTACGATACCAGTTAGAAGAGGTATATTTCAAGGTACCTCACTAAGTCCACTATAGTTCTGTCTTGCACTAAATCAACTATCAAACCGCCTGAACCCTATCAAAAATGGCTTCCATATAAGAAAAAATGGCAGAGTGCAAATGAGGCTAAATCCACTGTATCGTATATAGATGATCTTAATCTGATGGCCTCCACAAGGAACCACCTGGATCAACTCCGTAAAATCGTGTAAGGGTTTTCCAGAGATAGTAACATGCAGTTTGTGCTTGACAAATGTCGCTCCTTTGTGTGTATGTCAGAGGGAAGATACAACCAGATGTATATGAAACGCACAATGTCTAGTAAATTGCCTTACTGTATGTAGAAGCGTGTTATAAATACCTGTAAATACAGCAAGCCTGAAAAAAGAACCACTCAGTAGTGAAGAACGATCTGACAAATGAGTTTAGGAAGCGAGTAAAGCAGGTGGTGCGAATACATCTCAACAGCAAGAACCTGACTGAAGCTGTTAATACTTATGTATCTTCTGCACTTAGCTAGCTATTTGGTACTGTGAACTGGAGTAAAACGGACATCGAAAATTTACAACGAAAGGTGCGAACAAAACTTAAAAAAGCATCACCCCTGTAGTGCCATCGAACGAGTAACCCCACCAGGACACCAAACGGAAAGAGGAGTGTTGGATATTGGTAAACAGTTGGAACAGCAGATACTGAACGTGCGTACATATTTCCATCAGCAGGCGCTTACCTCGTACTTACCAAATTGGACAAGAATTGGTAGATTTTAAAATTGTAACTGCAAATAGACAATCAACAGAACTTTCTAAAAAAGTGCCATTCGACGTAACATCCTTACTAAAATTAAGAGGATGAAAGTCACCATCGCTAGGGGATAAATGCTACAAATTCGAAATTCTCAGCAGTTTTTGTGAAAACCCTGAAGCAACCTTTTCCAATGAACAGTCTCTATATGTACATACAGTGTGCCCGAAATTGGTGATGCATGTATTGCGATCTCCGAAACTGTTAGAGATAGGAAAGCGGTTAAAGGGGGAAAGTTTTAGACAATTCTGTTTGTAATTGAATGCCGTTTAGTTTACAATTTTATCTCTTTTGGTTTTTACGATATTTTAAAAAAAATGACGCATTTTCGGAAATACCCTGTATTTTCTTTATTTACGGAAATTTCTGAAATATGTAAAAACTTTCTCATGGCAACTTTATACGTAGGAAACGTCTGTGTAGTCAGATTTCATTTCCAACGTTTCGATAGTTTGGAACCATCATCAACTTTGTTTTTTCATATGGGCGCCATATTGGATTTTCACGGTTTTGAAAAGCACCTGTTTTTGCCTTTACAAGTGTGTATCACACTTAGTGAAAAAAGTTAGGTTATGGGTTGAAAAACAAAAAAATATGATTTTGTTACGATACTGGCAACGTCGCACGATGAAACACTCACACTTAAGCTGATTCTAGAGAACCTCGGTGGTTCAGGGGTAAGAACGTGTGCCTTTGAACCGAAGGGTACTGGGTTCGATCCCAGGGTACTCCTTTCACTTTTTCAGTACAAACTGTAACATTAAGATCAACCGAGGTTCTGGCATTGTATTTGAGCAAGTTGAATGTCTGCACGTTCCGCCCTTCGGAGGGGACGTAAAGCCGTCGGTCCCGTGTCCATGTGATGTTGGGCACGTTAAAGATCCCTACCCTCCTTACAGAAAGGCAGGGGTTCGGCAAAATTTCCAAGATAGTGAGGTGAAACTGCTCCCTGGCGTCGGTGATTGGCCATAGTTGCGGAAATAGTCCGACGTTAAAGAAACAAAAACACACACAAGCTGATTCTACTGCATTTAATCTCTTAACTACAATTAATAACAACATATCCTTATAAGTAATAGTTTCTCTTATGTGAAAATCTTTTGAAAACATAGAAATTACCCTTTTTGAAATTTTAACACAAAAAAGAAAGGAAAAAAAAACAATAATGTGTCAAATAACATAATAATTACCAAAATAAAATGTCTAATTTAACGTTCAAAATGCGACCCATTTGCTTCTATACATTTCGCACATTTTTTTGTTACCGATCTGGTAACTCGATCAATCTTGTTACAGTTAACATTGTTTATGATATAATACACTCGTACCGTACAACAGAAAATAACGTCAAAAAAGCCATAACTTTTGAGAAATACATGAACGAATTGAATTATTATTTCTCAGAACACCAATATGACCCAACAATCATAAAATATTCGGAATAACCAGAAGTTCAGTAAATAATTTGATGAAATCCGTGATACATTAATGCTCTAGTAGACTTTGGATTTTAGACGAATGAAAATTTTTAAATCTGTCTCGACTTCTGTCAGAACTGTGAACGCTTGTCTTTATTTAAACACGTTTTATGTCTTGACTCGGGTCTAGTGTTCAGAATGGCAGAAAATTTGTCGAATTAAGAAAAGTTTGATATGTTAGTATTATATATTAGAAATGAAAGGAATGCAGATAAGGCTGTCAAAAATTATTGGGAAAATTACCCGGATAGGGGACAACCCAACAAAAGGTATTTCTCTAAACTTGTAAAGAATTTACTTGAATTCGGAGCTTTTGGGAAACCTCGGTCTAAGAATTATGAGAAGGATAGTGAAAATCGTGACAGAAGTATTCGAGAATATTTTCATGAGAATCCTATGTCCTCTACAAGGATTGCTAGCAGGGAGCTACATACTTCTAAGTCAACAGGTCACGACGTTTTGAAAAAACAACATTATCGTCCGTATAAGCCCTCCATCGTACAAGGACTTCGAGAAGGTGATTTTAACAGAAGAGTAACTTTTTGCAATTCGTACCAGGGAAAATGTCAAGATAATTTGAACTTTGAAAATAATATTGTATGGACGGACGAAACTTATGTTACAAATTGCGGAATATTCAACAAGCATAATCGTCATTATTGGGCTACCGAAAACCCTCAGCTGCGCGAAGAGCGTAGATTGCAAGTTCGATTTGGCTTTAATGTTTGGTGTGGAATGTATGGTGAGATATTTTTCCATTTATTCTGAAAAATAATTATTCTTCTATCCTTTGAATTATTTTAATATTCCTATCGTAAGAAGAAATTAAACAATTTTATTTTAATAGGAAATCAACTAATTGGGCCCTTTATTTCTAATCAAACATTGACAGGACAAAGATAGCTTACAATGTTGCAAAATGAAATAGTACCAGCAATTATGGAAGTTCTCCCAGATAATGAGTTTCGTAATGTATGGTTTCAACATGACGGCTGCCCCGCCCATAATTCCAGGGAAGTATTTTTTTATCTGAGACATTTGGTAAAAGAATAATATCTAACAGTGGCCCGGTGCGGTGGCCAGCGAGGTATCCCGACCTCACTCCATTAGACTTTTATTTGTGGGGACATGTTAAAAACGAAATCTATGAATTTGATCCCTCAGAAAGCAGAGAAGTCCTCGAACAGCGAACGCGGTATGTTCTGTCCAATGTTAACCGTAACACAATTCATCGTGTTACCAAATCGGTGAGGAAAAAATGTGAGAAATGTATAGAAGCAAATGGGTCGCATTTTAAACGTTAAATTAGACATTTTATTTTGGTAATTAATATGTCATTTGACACATTATTGTTTTTTCCTTTCTTTTTTGTGTTAAAATTTCAAAAAGGGTAATTTCTATGTTTTCAAAAGATTTTGACATAGGAGAAACTATTACTTATAAGGATATGTTGTTATTAATTGTAGTTAAGAGATTAAATGCAGTAAAATCAGCTTAAGTGTGAGTGTTTCATCGTGCGACGTTGCCAAAATCGTAACAAAATCATATTTTTTTGTTTTTCAACCCATAACCTAACTTTTTTTACTAAGTGTGATACATATTTATAAAGGCAAAAACAGGTGCTTTTCAAAACCGTGAAAATCCAATATGGTGCCCATATGAAAAAACAAAGTTGATGATGGTTCCAAACTCTTGAAACGTGGGAAATGAAATCTGACTACACAGGCGTTTCCTACGTATAAAGTTGCCATGAGAAAGTTTTTACAGATTTCAGAAATTTTCATAAATAAAGAAAATACAGGGTATTTCCAAAAATGCGTCATTTTTGTTTTTTTCAAATATCGTAAAAACCAAAAAAGATAAAATCGTAAACTAAACGGCATTCACTTACAAACAGAATTGTCTAAAACTTTCCCCATTTAACCGCTTTCCTATCTCTAACAGTTTCGGAGATCGCAATACATGCATCACCAATTTCGGGCACACTGTATATAAACCTGTTTTTATTGCATAATATATATAGCTTGCTTTATTCATTACACACTTGTTGCGTGACGACTTTTTAATTCATAAATTTATTTAGAGCTTTTCAACTGAAGCAAGCAATTGAAAAAAAAAATAAAGATTAAATCTGCATGTGTCGCGTTGCAGACCTCCAGCGTAAATGTAATTTCTAACGATTTGTGTGTACAGAGCTCAAGTCAGATCACGCTCATGCTACCGGCTATTGTTGTTTTAGCAAAGCATAACATGCAATACGCCACGAATGCAACATGTAGGCGTATATTTACACACAGTATACGTCTACGTAAATGATAAAGTTGATATAGGTAACCAGATAACCCCATTTACTCTGTAATTAGCATCTGATAGACAATGACAGGCTTTGTAAAAAAGCTTATGTGCGTCAAGGCAATTTCCAAATACATGGATCACAAATTTGCATTTTCGTGCCGAAGATGAAATTAAATGCATCTAGCGTGCTAAGGTTTAGTTTTATCCCTAAAAATTGCAATAATTAGTTTTTTTCTTTGAAACGTTCTAATTTTAGAGAGCAGCTTTGGTGTGCTTTCTTGTGTCGGCCTTGTGAGATACTCACAAAAGGCACGGTTGCTAAACATGTTTTGTGTCACATAAAAAAATTGTGCGCAAAATAGGCACAGGAAAGAAGTGGAAAACATAATATAAGACAGAGAAGTGAACTGATATATGTTAATATGCATTAAACCGTCTACATACCATCGAACCGGAGGGCCAGACACCTCGCAAACAAAACACTAATGTCATTGTCAAGCTCAATTATACACATTTCCAGAACAGCATAAGAAGTTTTTATTTTAAGTCGGCCTATTTCCGCGACTATGCCCCAATCACCGACGCCAGGGAGCAGTTTCACCCCACTCTCCTAGAAACTTTGCCGAACCCCTGGCTTTCTGTAAGGAGGGTAGAAATCTTTAACGTTCCCAACATCGCATGGACACGGGACAGGCGGCTTTACGCCCCCTCCGCACGGCGGAACATGCAGACATTCAACTTGCTCAAATATAAAGCCACAATCTAGGTTGATGGTAACTTATTACAGTTTGTACTGAAAAAGTGAAAGGGAAACTCTGGGAATCGAACCCAGTACCCCTCGGTTCAAAGGCAAATATTCTTACTCCTGGACAACCGAGGCTCCAACAGCATAACAAACAGTGCAAAGATAATGCACTGCGAGCAGAAGATTAAGGATCGAAACTGCCATCGAAAATATAATTTTTCCCCAGACCTTGACACTGCCAGCCATGTGAAACTGCTGGAGGTTCTGGAAAGTATTGGCGTAAGAGGTAAACAACATAAGTTGTTTAAGAGCTATATGACTGACAGATTTCAAGTAGTCAAGATAAAAGAGACAGTGAGTAGCCCTCAATAGTGGAGTTCGGTGTCCCTCAGGGAACAATTTTGCTTTTTAATATATATATATATATATATATATATATATATATATATATATATATATATATATATATATATATATATTAATGACCTCTTTAAATTGCGCTGTATGGGCAAAGTGGTAGGGTACGCGGATGATACTGCTATTTTCTATACGGCAGACAGTTGGTGTTCCCTAAAAAAAAAAACTAGTTGAGAGGGATCTTGAAGTGATTATGGCATGGTTTTCTGATAGATGGTTGACCGTGAACCTTTTAAAAACCGTGTTTGTCCCTTTCTCATCTTACGTCCACTGTTTGCCCTCTTATTATGCAATCAGTGTTGGTAGTGACTTGGCAATACGAAGGGTGAACCAAGTATCATATCTGAGACTAGATATAGATTGCCATATGAGATGGGATTTCCATATTCAAAAATTGGTTAAAAAAACTTAGGGTATTGCTATACAAATTGAGATTCATTAAGGAAATGTTGGATATAAAACATCTGCGTATTGTATATCATGCATTGGTTGAGAGTGTTCTACGTTACGGTATACTAGCCTGGGGCGGTGCGTCTGAGTACCATCTCAGATTCCTGCAAAGTACCCAAAACCGTATTGTTAAGGTGATACATGGTAAAGATTATGCTTACCCTAGTGATCGTCTATACAAGGACACTTGCTTGATGGATATTAGAAAACTATTTTACTTTACGGTTGCAAGCACTCAGCATGCTCAGCGGGAGAGTCTTACAATAATAGAGCATTCACATTTTACTGGACATAGCACACACTCGTCTAAAACGCAAAAGGTGAGGAAGGCAGTTGTGCAGGATCGTTTGCTTACCTATGTGTAAGGGTTTATAATTCGGTGTCTCCTGAAATAAGAGAACACACTTCTTTGAATTTATTTAAGAAACGATTCTTTAATCCTTTCTTAAATAAATTCAAAGAAGTGTACAATCACAGTATACATGCCTCAATACCGATATCCACTCCGACCTGCCTGTGCCCAGTTCAAACACACTGTTCTCTTTCCACTAAAAAAAAAACAAAGAAGCAGAGAAACACCGGCACTCACACGACCAACCACACACCCCCCAGGCGCACACACGCCCGCACACACACAAAACCACCGACTCATGCAGGAACCAGCGCGCACTTGTCCCCTTGTTGTCAATTTCTTCTAAACAAAGAGTGAATGACACTTCTAGAGGTATGAAAAATCCAGCTAAAAAGGGGACAAGTGCACGCTGGTTCCTGCATGAGTCGGTGGTTTTGAGTGTGTGCGGGCGTGTGTGCGCCTGGGGGTGTGTGTGGTTGGTCGTGTGAGTACCGGTGTTTCTCTGCTTCTTTGTTTTTTTTTTTTTTTTTTTGTTGAGTGAAGTGAGAACAGTGTGTTTGAACTGGAGACAGGCAGGTCGGAGTGGATATCGGTATTGAGGCATGTATACTGTGATTGGAGACTGGAAACTTAGTTTTTTTAAATGTTGGTATTTTAAAGTGGATATATGCTTTTTTGTTTTTGTGTAGCAGATGCGTTACGATGTTTTTGATCAATGACTTCTTTGGAGGGAAGCATATGGTAGAAATGGTAGAAATTTTTGTGTTTTTTCTGCAGTTTTGTTTTTGCTATACTGGCAACAAGTCTTTGACTTAGGCAGTTTTTTTTCTCTACATTTATTGGGGGAGATACTTTTTTTGTGTGTGAAATTTTCATTATTGTATGTTTACTTGTATTTTCTGTATGGAGGGAAACCTTCTCAATAAATGTGTATTATTGTTATTATATTATAATTTTTTACCTGTAAATAGCATTTTTTAAGGATTGAGGCTACGAGTTTAAAAATTGCTGTGAGACTCAAATATTCTATAATCTGCTTTTAGCACGCACGGATTGGCCCACCTCGAGAATTCGATTCCTCTAGCCTCCGGTCAGTAATCAGCAGTAGTCGTGATTTTCTGAAAGAGGGTTGCCATTTTCATGAAAACGTGGTTCACCTTGTCACCGTATCTATTGAGATATCAGAAAATCTGAATGCAGCAAGTGCGTTATGGTAGCAGTATTTTATTCAAAATTTTAATGGCAGTAAGTATATGTTTTCTAAGAGAAATGCATAATATTTGGGAGATATCACAAACCTTATACAAACTAAACATCTTAATTTTAATACTCGTAGCCTCAATCCCTAAAGACTGCTATTTACAGGTCTGGGGAAAAATTATATTTTCGATTCTAAATCCTCTGCTCGCAGTCCATTTTCTTTGCATTGTTTGCTATGCTCTAGGAGCCTCGGTGGTCCAGGGCTAAGAAAGTTTGCAGAAAAATAAATGTCGCCTTTGCAAGTCAAAGTTAATCTGCACATTTTAGGAGAGCGACTACTACTAAGGCATTATTTTTGCACGGGAATCCAAAGAAAAATAGTAAAACAAATTGATGTTCATCAACCCACCCTATTTAGAACTGAACTTGCTTTTGCCACAAACGTTGTTGTTTCATCCTTTTATTTTTAGGTGGTGGCCAGATGAGAATAAAAATTTTATTACTGATAACAAAAATGCGTACTGTTAAAGAAGAAACGTTTGGTGTCGTATCATGAATGATGACAAACTGATAGATATTTTAACTTTTTCAAAAATTATGTTGATGATTATTTAAATCATATGACATTAGAAAAAAGACATACTTTGTGATTCCAACATAATAGGTGGGTACCTATTATGTTGGAATCACAAAGTATATCTTTTTTCTCATGTCATATTATTTAAATAATCATCAACTTCCCATTCTACTAGATTTGTTTCTCAATACAACTTGGTAATAGATCGATACCACGAAATACAGATTCACGATGGCACCCTCGTTCTCCAGATCTAACACCATTAGATTTATACCTATCATAATACTTGAAACAAAAAGTATACAAAGATCGGCCGTTAAATAGGTATTGGAGAACTTGAACATACCATAGCATTCCTTTGAAGAAATATTTCTGCCAGGGGGCTGCGATATGCTGTCGGAGTATTTTCTGGGCAAATAGTTGAATGCATTGAACGAGGTGGGCACACAGCGACCGTTCGATTATGGGCACGACAATTCGATTCATCCAACCGTCGGTTATTAATCAGTAATAGTCGTGATGTTCTGAAAGAAGGTTGCCACTGCAGTGTATAACGTGGTTCACGATGTCTGTATATGTGTCTAGATATCAAAAAGTTTGGACATAGCAAGTGTGTTATGGTAGCAGATTTTCATACCAAATTTTAATGACAATATTTTTTTTCTAACGGAAAGACATCAAATTTGGTGGATAGTATAAACTTAATAGTAGAAACATATGTACCAATTTTCAACAACTAATTTTATGATTTGCGGAGAGACAAAGATTGTACGAAAATAAACTTAAAATCTTGCCGAAAAACCATTTACCTGGCCAAAAAACCTATTCGAGAAATACAACAAAGAATACGCCTGTCAATTTATAAAATTAAATTAAACGATAATGATCCGAAAAACATTTCTAGGAATTACTTCCCTTCCACATCGTCAATACTTGTAGAAGTATGGCATCGACGACAAAAATTTGAAACAAATGTTTTGCTTAAACGTCGTAAAACGTATCAAATTATATATAAAACATTATTCCGCATCGAAAATTTTTGTGAGTCTGTCGGTCTGTCGGCTTGTATGTCTGTCTGTTTGTATGCACGATAGTTTTCAAACGAATTGAGATATCGTCTTCAAATTTGGTATACAGTTAGCACCCGTTGTTAGCTTGCCGGTCGCTAAAACACATTCGGCTGTTTCGAGGTTAGACGATCGCAAAATTTGGCTGGTGGGCAGGTAGTTTCTGTTCATCATTTCTATAGTAAAACAGAACAATAAATCAAATGGCTTTGTTGTGATAATGCGAATATCCGATTTAAGCATAAATACCTATTATTTTTAAGATTAAAGATGAATAAACAACCTGCATTTCCAAGGAGATGTGAGCTCCGATACATACATAAAAACAAATAATATATTTGTGCCTGTCAGAACAAATAGGGATAATTTGTACAGGATTGCGCAACTAAGGCAACAAAACCATAACTTTTAAACCGAAAAAAACTCGGGACGCGGCAAGTGCGTTATGGTAGTGAATTTTTATTAAATGCTTCAAATTTAAATAACTCAATTTTCTATAAACTTAGAGAGTTAAATTTTAATACGTAGTAAGGTCTTTCCTAAGGCAAGATATCCACAAAATTTCTTTAAAATAACTTTGTAATTTTCGGAGAAAAAAAATTTTTTCAAAAGAAAATTAAAAATTTGAATAACTCAATTTTCTCTAAACTTAGAAAGTTGAATTTTGGTACGTAGTAATATCTCTCCTGAGGCAACATATACAGTAAATTTCATTAAAACAACTTTGTTACTTTCGGAGAACAATTTTCTTTCGAAAGAAAACTCAAAATTTTCCCGGAAAACCCCGTTCGATTTTTCTGGCTAACAAACTCGTCCAAACCATTAATAAAAGAAATGCACTTTACCAAGTTTCATCGAAATCGGTTAATTATTTTTTGAGTTATCAGACGTATACATATATATATATATATATATATATATATATATATATATATATATATATATATATATATATATATAAACATATAAAACTTGAAACTGACCCCGCATATAGGTTCAAAGGGGTCCTAGTTCGCACTCATTTGAAAAAAATTTTGCAAAGTCTCACCATCGATACCTCTCTATTAGTGAATTTTTTAAAATAAAATTCACTAAAATGATAATGATCGAGTAAACAACAAAGTGATTTTTATCTCCAAAAATTACAAAGCTATTTTGATGAAATTTTGTGGATATGTTGCGTTTTTTCCCTCAAGGCTCGTCCGCGGCCTTGCCGCCTTGGGAAAGACCTTAATAAATACCAAAATTCAACTTTCTAGGTTGATAGAATATTGAGTTTTAAAATTTTAAGCATTTAATGAAAATTCGCTACCATAACGCACTTGCTGCGTCCTGAACCTTTTTTTTACATTTTTATAAAGCTTTTCCGTTAGACTAAGATATTGTATTAGTTTTACTTACATTATTTATATACTTACAAATTTAAAAAAAAATCACTTTCCAATTATTAAAAAAAAATATTACCAATTGGCTTCTAGAGCACTAGATTTGGCAAAGTTTTACACCCCCCCCCCCACACACACACACACACACTTCCCGAGATGCACCGCTATCACCGGCTACACGTATGATTTTAATATCAAATTGTTCACATCTCGGATCAGGATATCATAAGATCAATAGATGTCTTTTTATTTAAATACCATAACGGATTACCACTGACTAAATAGAGATGGTAAAACTCAATGATAATTATGGTAGTAAGTGTATTCATTGACTACTTTCGGTGAAATATTTGAGGCTTCCTAAACTAAGATTTAAACCTTGACTACTTAGTTACCTACACTGCCTAAATATAGTAAATAAAACAGACTTGCGCAATAATATTAAATGTTCGGTCGCTTAGCAACAACATACTACCTACATCTCATATAAGCGATGTTTACGATTGACAGTCAAACGCGGCGATTTAAAAAAATAAATGTTTCAAATTTGAATAGCCCCATTTTCTGTAAACCTAGAAAGCTCAATTTTGGCGCATAGTTAGGTCTTTCCCAAAGCAATATGTACGCAAAATTTCATCGAAATATCATTGTAATTTTCGGAGAGAAAAACTTTTTCGAAAGAAAACTCAAAATTTTCTCGGAAAACCTTGTCCGATTTTCCTGGCTAACGAACTCATCCAAGCTATTAATACAAGAAAGGAACTTGCCGAGTTTTATCCAAATCGGTTGATTATTTTTTAAGTTAGAGGTTGGATACATATATATATATATATATATATATATATATATATATATATATATATATATATATATATATATATAAACATATAAAAATCGAAACTGACCCCGGATATGGGTTCTAGGGGCCCAAATTCGCGCTCATTTGAAGAAATTTTTGCAAAGTCTCACCATCGATACCTCTCTATTAGTGAATTTTTTTTAAATAAAAATTCACGAAAAGCAACGGACTCAGAGTTTGTAGGATTGCATAACAGATTATTTGCGACTATTTGGTGGCATTATTGGCATTTTTTTGAAACACCCCCATTTTGGAGGGTGACAACAATTTGATTTCTCAAATAGCAACATGGGTGGTGCGACACACTTTTGTAAAGCGTATTCAGCGTACTTTTTGCTGGTGCTTATTAATTATTTTTAGGTTACCTCTGGCAAAAGCGAAAACAATCGGCTTTCCATGAAAATAAATGAAGTAAAATAAAGAATATTTAAGTGATTTTAGATATAATACCGATTACACTCTAATAATTTCAACCAGGAAATCAGTTTTGTGAAACTTATTAGCCAGATCTTGCACAATGACAAGCGTTTTGGTTTGTGAATTAAAACATCAGTGTTTTTGTTTATTCACTTCAATTCTTTTTTGTGGTATGGCTTACCTATATGAAAAAGAGGGTATCCAAACTTGAATAATGATCGGTTGTCGTGATCGTAAAAGTATCTATAATGACGTTCGTCATTTATTTATGGAGGTTCACCCTGACCGCCCACCCCTTAACAGATCTACGGTAAGCAGACTTAACCACAAATTTACTGAAACAGCGAGCGTAAAAGATCGCTTCAAGTCCGGCCTGTAACTGCTACTTCGGACGAAAAGACGCTGGGTGTATCGCTTGCTGTACAAGAAACTCTCAAAACTTCTGCAATGGAACTTGCTAGAACAAACGTAATCTCCAGATGTCCTGTACAGTGGATTTTGCAACAAGAAAAGTATTTTCCCTATAAGGTTCATAACCTGCAAGAACTTTTTGCAGGGGACTTTGATGATGAAATAATTCAGATTACTCAACAAAATGGATATTTTTAAAACTACGTTGTTTTCTCTGATGAAGCTGCATTGTCCCTTACTAGTAGTGTAAACAGGCAAAATTGTCTATATTGGTTTGAGAATACCCCCATTGGATAAAGAAATTCATACCCAATATCCTCAAAAACTGAACGCATGGGCCGGAATGGTTAGTTATCATGTAATTGGGCTCCTTTCTAAGAGACTGTAACAGGTTCACGCTCTTTGAGATTATTACGAGAAGCTATGGTGCCCCGTATCATAAAATTGTTTCAAAATGATATCCTCAATGCATACTTCCAATAAGATGGTGCCCCACCTCATTGTAAGTAAGGGAATATTCTAACCTGACATTTCCTAACTGATAGATTGGCAGAAGAACAGATTGAGTGTACAGCTAGGTCTCCAGATCCGTCTCCACTTCATTTTCCTTCCTTGAGGTCAGGTAAAAGGCATTGTTTACAACGATCGTCCTGCGCACTTGGAACAGTTGCGAGGCCGAAATTTGATGGCCGTTCCACAAGCGCTCACAATATCACTACAAACTCGATAAATCAGCTTGGAAAAAGGCCCTACTATGGTCTAGAAGTTCAAAGGACTCTGAGTATCTTACCAAATATAGTAGGATGTTATGATTATTCCAAGTAAATTTCATGAAAATCCGATTGTTTTCCTTCTTACAAAGGGTAAATAACAAATGGTTAATAGCATCTAAAAGTGTACTAAATGCGTTTCCCAGAATGTGTCACATGACCCATGTGGCTATTGAAGAAATTAAAAGGTTGTCACTCTTCAAAAAAAATGGAAAGATCTCCGCGTCCAGAATTTATTAAAATAGAAAATATTTTTTCTTTGCTTTTCTTAGATGTACGCGTCACTAAAAACCCAGTCAGAGGATTTACTTACACAGTGTACCGAAAACCAACCCACACTAATCGTTATCTTAACGCACAATCTCACCAACTAAATTCCGTGGTTCGAACACTAGTAACACGATCGCTTAGACTAACAGACAACAACAATAAACAAACAGAATTAAACTTTTTACGACAGACATTGCTAGAAAACGGATACGACAACAACCATATACTACGAAACATTAGATAATCACAACAACAAACCACCACACCACAACAAGAACAGACAGAGTCCACACAATAACACACAGCGTTTTTACCATACATCAAAGGTGTCACCGACAAAATCGGCAAGATTTTTAGAACCCATAATATCAAAACCATATTCGCAACAGAGAAAAAACTGTCAAATCTGATAAAAACTCCCAAGGATACGATTCCAAACGAATCCGACGGAGTCTACGAGATTCCTTGTTCCGACTGTTCCCTAACTTATGTAGGACAAACAAATAGCCTCATCCACAATAGAATAGATGAACACACCCTCGCAGTTAGAAAATACGACCCCTCATCGAAAAACGTCCCAATTGTTTAAATAAGAGAGATGATGGTCTTCGCCTTCCGATTACTTGGAAACCTATTATATCTTCATTACAAACACACAAAAGAAAATAAAATCAATAGACAATTTCATTGCCCCCTTATCTGTCTCACAAATGCCGGCAATCCTCTTTGTCCTTTAAGTGCCGTGACCAAAGCCCCTGACTTAATTGACCGTCACCTGACTACTTTCACTGATAATGAAGCAGGTAGACGGAATGTTATATATATATATATATATATATATATATATATATATATATATATATATATATATATATATATATATATATATATATATATATAAGGCAGGACTTGCAACCAACTGTCAGATCTCTCTGAGGCCTGGGGTTGAAGACACTGAGACTTTAGAGACGATCTCAAGCTAGATTTGGGGAGTAGGCAGATTAGGGCCTCGTAATCGAGCTACAACAACCCAACCCACTTTTGTCCACCACTGTAAGGAGTAGGCAGATTGAGGCCTTCGAGTGTCCTTATATATTTCCTTTACCTCTTCGAACGTCAAATTTTAATAAATTCTGGACGCGGTTCAACCCGAGAATCAAGTATATCTCATATATATATATATATATATATATATATATATATATATATATATATATATATATATATATATACACTGTGTCTATATGGTAACGCATAAATTGAATGAAATTAAAGTTGTCAAAAACTTACTTTAATTGAATAGTTAATATAAAAATCTCACCACTATCGTCATACGTCTTCAAAGGGTAGCTGCCCATTCAAAAATTTAAAAATGGATGGTCGGTAGTATGATGGTTTTTTTTAAGTCAGTCCAATTCTTTATTCAGCAAGACCAATTTTTTTGTAGGCATAAAATAAAGTGACTAATACCATTTTTTTATTATCAAAAACACTAAACACATGTGAAGCCTGTAAAGAATTACATAGTCTAGTCTTATGATACTGATATGATACTTGTGATATGGTACTCCGATATTTTAAAATCTGTAAACAATGTTCAAAATGTTGGGCTTCTTGTACGAAAAAAACTCTAGAGATCTTGTTGTATACTATGTCGATATGTAAATAATTGATAATTTTTTGCGACACAATAGTAGTAAATTTATGTTTTGGTTGTCGTGCAAAGTCATCACGTATAATTGTCAATTTTTACTTTTTCACATTAATTATTAAATGCGTTTATCAATAGCTCAAAGAATTGAAGTTCTAATGATGATTGGTTATGGCGAGATACTAAATAGTAAATATCACATGTCTATCAATCAATCGGCAGTATGTCGAATGGATAAGAAATTACGAGGAACGTCTAGCGTGGAAAATTTGTCAAAGTCTTATTGGCAGTGGAAGAGAGTCCCCATAGTAGTGTTCGGCCAATTAGCCGAGACAATGAAATTCAATTGCAGATGGCACATAAAGTATTAAAACTGAAAAGGTTCATCCTCGCAAAATATATCTTTTGCAGGAGTTATCCGATGACGATCCAGACCACAGGATGGGTTTTGTGCAACATTAATGGAGTAATGTAATGATAACCCTTTGCAAGTACGAATATTCTGTTTTCGGACGAATTTATGTTTACACTACATGATGAAGTCAACCGTCAAAACCGCAAATATTGGGCAAGGAAATATCCAAGATAGATGCGACAGAATCTCACACAATATCCACAAAATGTAACTGTTTGGGCAGGTTTTGTTAGGTGTAGAATTATTGGTCCCTACTTTGTTGACGTCACTATAAATGGATCACTGTATCTACAATTTTTACAACAATATCTCATTCCCACGTTATTGAACTTCTTTCCCGATATACAAAAGGCTGGTATGGTAAATCGTAACTTGTGGTATCTAAAAGATGGTGCCCCGCGCATTATGATTTTTCTGTTCGACAGTATCTGGATCATTAATTTCACAACAGATGGATCGGCAGGCGTGGTTCAGTCGAGTGTCCAGCAAGATCACCTGACCTAACTTAGATTTTTTCTATGGGGTCGTTTGAAGAAGCGGAATTCAAAAGTAAACAAGATACTATCGACGAATGAAAAGCAACAATTATAAATTAGTATTTATCCAGAGATTATAAATAGACTCCAAGAAGAATTTGTTGACGGTTTGGAATATACTCAGGTACAAAAAGACGGGCATTTCGAACATTCGATTAGATACGACTGAACTATGTAATTTTTTATAGGTTTCACCCTTGCTAGATGTTACTGAAAATAAAAAATTTATTACTGACTTTATGTTATTCCTACAAAAAAAAATGTGTTTCTGAATAGAGTATTCGATTCGCCTTAAAATGATGTATCACACTATCCACGATCCAATTTCACAATATCGAAAGGGTATCCACCTCTTGAAGAGGTGGGACTATGATAACAAAAAGTTTGTTTTGAATTTTTCTTAATAATGATCACTTTGACTTTTATTGAATTTATGCGTTACTTTATCGACACAGTGTATATTATTTATATAGGGTGGCGCATTGAAAACGGAACAGACCGATTTGCGTCCAGAGAATTTTTTTAAGAAACGCTGAAATACGTCAATTTTAATATAGAGGGGGACATGTTTTGACATAAAACTCAACTTGGTCACATCAACGCCTTAAGGGTGGTGATAACAACCTTTCTATTTTAAATACGGAACATGGGTCGAATGTTACATCATTTGATCTTTTCTGAATTCAGCACACTAATTTTTTGGAAGTTTTATCAAGTCGTTTAAAAATTATTCACAGTTGAAGATGCAAAAACGCATTTGACTCATTCCGATAAGACTTGTGCTGATAGTCAATGTTTTGTTGGTTTGTAAACAAAAAATTGACTATCAGAGCATTTCTTATAGGAATAAGAGAAATGCGGTTTATTCTTTCAGTTTATCGGTCGGTTTGATACTTGATGGTACTACCGAAAATTAATTTCACAATTGTGTATTCTGTATAAGAAAGAGTTGAAATAATTACTCTTTTTTCAAAAACGATGACTGTGCCAACCGTACCGCAAATTTGTTTAATGAACGACATCCGAACAGACATGTTAACAGAAAATACATTTTGGAGTTTGTTGCAAAGTTTCGACAAAGTGGTTCAGTATCCAACAAAAAACGGGATCCTGAACGTGAATTTCCGGTTAGAAATGAGATTACTGAGATTGAAGTTTAAGGATAAATTGCTGCAGACCCAACTTTGAGCACAAGAATATTGGCCACTGTTTCAAACATCAAAAGAAGAACTATTCAGCGAATATTGAAGCATCGTAAATTTCACCCGTATAAAAGTCATCTTGTACAACAACTGAATGAAGATGATTTTAATCGGCGGCTGGAGTTTTGTGAAGTTGTGACTGCAAGAATAGCTGATAACGGGAACTTTCTGTTCAATATCTGTTTTTCAGACGAGTGTACGTTTTTATTAAACTCTACAGTCAATTGAATTGAATGTCTGGACTGGCATTTTTGGAAACCGTTTAATCGGACCAATCTTTTTATGGCAATTTGAGTGTCGAAATGTATTTGGAGTTACTAGAAGATATCGTTTACCCTCTACTAATTGACATTGTTGAAAATGATGATCACTATCAAGAAAATCAATTAGTGTTTTAACAAAATGGAGCTCCTCCGCATTTTTCACAACGTGTCAGGGAGTTTTTGAACAGAGAGTTTCCAGGACAATGGATAGGGCGTAGAGGTGCTATTGAGTGGCCCTCTAGATCACCGGATTTAACTCCTTTAGACTTTTTTTCTATGGGGCCATTTAAAGAGTAGAATTTACGCAACAGAACCGGAGTCCCTGGAGGAATTACGACGACGCATTGTTGAAGAATGCCGTCTAATAACTCAAAAAATGCTCCAGAATGTCAGAGCTCGTTTTGAATAAAATTTGTACTTTTTTATGGAAGATGGTGGTCAACAATTTGAACACTTACTTAACTAAATAAACATTTTTGAGCGTTTGGTTTTGTTTTTTAGTTTTTAACGAAAAATTGACTATTTAGTTCATTTCTTATCACAATGAACGAAACACGTTCTTGCAACTCCAACTGTGAATAATTTTTAAACGAATTGATAAAAATTCCAAGAAAATTTGTGTACTGAATGTAGAAAAGAAAGAGTTTTCAAATGATGTAACACTCAACCCATGTTCCTTATTTAAAATATAAGGGTTGTCATGACCAGGGGTTGATGTGACAAAGTTGAGTTTTATGTCAAAACATGTCCCCCTCAATATTAAAATTGAAGTGTTTCAGCGTTTCTTAAAAAAAATTCTCTGGGCGCAAATCGGTCTGTTTCGTTTTCAATGCGCCACCCTATATAAATAATATACACGGTCACGTCAGGTATCACTGGAAATGTCTACAACTCTTGATTTTTAAAATGGGATCTCCGGTATTTTTTTTAGATGGAAAATGACATTCTAAATACAATGCTACCTCATATATGAACTTGTGACATTTTTGCTTAAAAAATATTTTAAATTTTAAGCTAGAGTGTCATGACTGCTAAAACTATTTAAAACTATTATTTTTTAGTCAAGGATCCATGGAAAAATAGATTTGATCATCTAGTGCTTTTTGTCTCTTTTCTTGGCGGGTGAAAAGATCCGTATTTTTAATCATTACATAATTTTTTCAAATAGAACAAGTGTGCCTCATTAGCATATTCGGCAATAGCATTTTTTACGAACAAGTTGATACCACACACATGGTATTTCTAGTTAAATTATCGTTATAAACCGCCTATTATAATTTCATATGATTACAACATTGCCATAAGCGTAATGACATTTGTAAATAAGTAGGCCTGGAAATAACAAATTTTTATTTCCATGCCTACTTATTACAAGTGCCATTACGCTTATGGAAAATTATATTGTTGTAATCGTGTAAAATCATAATAGGCGTTTTATACTGACAATTCAACTTGAAATACCGTGTTTGTGGTACCAAATTATTCGTAAAAAACTCTGGGCGCAGCAAGTGCGTTATGGTAGTGAATTTCCATAAAAATGTTTTTAATAGCAAATATGTGTGTGCTTTTTTAAAAAAGCAGGCATCAAATTTGGTTATCAGTATAACCTATATAGTAAAATCAATGTGCCATGTTTCATCAAAATAACTTTATTGTTTGAAAATGTACAAAAATTTCCGAAAGTAAACTTAAAGTAGTCCCGAAAAAACTCGTTTCTTGGTCAACCTTATAGGTTAATATCAAATTGAGCTATTCAAATATGAGGCATTTGACGAAAATTCGCTACCATAACGCACTTCTGCGTCCAGAATTTCTTTTCTTACAAGCATGCATTATATTTCGATGGCAAATGCAATAACATAAGACGTGCTTGATTTAAAAAAAAAGATAATTTGTATCACCAACGACTTATGGGCCAGCCTGTGATTGTAGAAATATTTTTTTAAGGTGTACCTCAAGACACCCTATAATTAATGTATGCATTTTTTTCATATCTTGTATAATAACGGATACATTGAGCTTTATTGATTTTTTACGAAAATTCGACAAAAATTATATACAATTAAACGATGCACTCTCTAGCTAACGCTACTGCCAAGCATCAGAGAAAGGGTCTATTTTAAATGAATTTTCTGGAAATATTTTAGTAAAATGAAGGACAACAACGATTGAAACTAAGACTTCAGTGTTTGTAAAACATTCTTCTTGAGACATTTTCTTTTCATAGCCCGTATTAGATTCAAGTTCATGCCTAAATGTTGCCAATTTTGACGTTTTAAATCGCAACTTTGACGTTTTGAGGAAAATCCCAATTAATGTTTATTTAAATGCCTATAACTTTTTTGTCTTTTGGCTTACAGAGCTAAATTTTGGGAGGTAACTCACATATAATTATATAAACCAGCGTACCCTTACTTTGTTAATTCGAGAGATATAATTTTTTTTCGAAAGAAAACAAAGAAATTCCGGGAAAACCTGGGCCGATTTTCTTGGCTAACGAACTCATCCAAGCCCTTTTTCAAGGGAAGGTACTCAACAAATTTAATCAAAATCGACCCATTATTTTTATGAGTTATTGTTGTGATACATATATATATATATATATATATATATATATATATATATATATATATATATATATATATATATATATATATATATATATATATATATATATATATATATATGAACATATAAAAATTGGAACTGACCCCGGATATTTTTTTAAAGAAAATTCACTAGAATAGTTTAACCAAATATACTAATCAGCCGCTCTCGTTACATTTGAAAAAAATCTGTTATGATTAAAATGCGATTTGGGGATGTTTTAGCCCGCCAGGAAAAGAGGCAAAAAACATAAGATGATCAAATCTATTTTTTCATAGCTAATTGATTAAAAATAATAGTTTTAACATAGTCATAGCACTCTAGATTGAAATCTCAAATATTTTTTAAAGAAATGTCAAAAGTTGACATATGAGGTGTCGTTGTATTCAGAATGTCATTTTATATCAAATAAAGCAAAAAAAATACCGGAAGTCCAATCTAAAAATCAAAAGTTGCACACATTTCCGGTGAAACCAGATGTGACCGAAAACAAGTAAATACGTCAATCAATCTGGATTTATGTCATATACTAACGTACCAAATTTCTTTTCTTTATCTCAAAAAACAAAAAAGTTATTGGGTTGAACCACTTTTGAAAAACACCTGGTAAATATATATATATATATATATGTATGTATATATATATATATATATATATATATATATATATATATATATATATATATGTTTCTATTGCCGCAGCCATATACTGCCTTAAGAACTAACTAACTAACGAGCTAACATAAAAATATTATTCAAAACATGTCAGTGTTATCAGAAGACATCAGCAACATTTAATAACCCTAAAAACAGTATGAATGAAATAATAAATGTAAAACCAGTGGCCAGTATGAATTATGAAAAATATTTTCGATGACAGTCTGTCTACAAACTAAACTTAAAATATTAAGGAAAAATAATTTTGTGATATTAGAGGAAGTCCACAGCACTATTTTATGAAACTAAGACTCCATGAACGTTTAAAATGATGATTGTAAAACGACAAACTGAGAATCCTTTCAGCGATTTAGTTTGTTAAATTAATCCGAAACTGTGAGAATAAATGACCGCTGATGACGACATTAAAATAGCAATTGCCACATGTTTGATGTTCCTTTTAATAAACATATGTCACATTATAACCCAAATAAAACAAAAAACTTTATATCTTGTCGTCCACAGCCTCCTAAGTATGATACATTTCGACATCGGATAAAACAGCGATTCCCGCGATGCGAACGTCAATAACAATAATTCTAGGGATCGCTTTTACAAGATGATGTGGGATATCTGAGAATTCTGATTTAGTAAGAGAGCGAGAAGAAAGCAGAGAGCGAGAAAATAAGACAGGAAAGTGGTTTGTATAAGTATCAAATGTCTGAGTGATTTCGGTTTCCACCAGAACATTTCGTACCTTGTTATGGATTATATAACGACTCCATATTATGTCACAGGTGATTTATAGACTGTATTTAGATCACGATGAGAGAATACACTCTCTGAAGTATGGGTTATTTATGCTCTAGCTATGCTATTATGTACTACTTCGTGATGTTTATGTTGTATTGCACAGATCCATGTCCATTTAGGAATGCGACATGACTTATCATTGAGTCGCACTAGTTCAATACATAGTGCATGCCGAAACGATAAAATAAATCAGAGGTCTGAAAAGGGTTGATCGAGGGTGACAAACCCTTTAAATTGGACAGATCTTTTTCATCCCCAGGCTAATTGTAAGGGTAAGTCGTTCAATATAGCACTCATCTTAAAACTCATATATTCTTGTAAGTTTTTCATAAACTTGTTTGGTTTCCAGGTAGAACTGAATTATCTGCGGCAAAAAAAAGTGCTGCAAATTGAATCATAACTGTGGTAATTTATTCTCTTCAAAAAGACATTATCATGGAATGAATTTAGGACCCGTGACTTGACCACAAAGAAAATGTTTTTTGTTCTTGTACCCATAAACTTTTGAAACGTTATATTACTCGAGTTTTATTGAAAAAATGTCAATTTTCACCAAATCACCCCTTATTTATCCTCTACCCTATGAAGGGATCTTACCCGAAAAATAATTCGAAGCGTTCCTTTGTCGGGTGCTAACTGGATACCAAATTTGAAGATGATATCTCAATTCGTCCGAAAGTTATTGCGCCCGTTAACAGACAGACGTACATGCCGACAGACCAACAGACCTACCGACCGACAGACCGACGGACAAAAAAAATTGTTCGTCTCAGAATCAGCTTTTATATATGTTTTGCGACTTTTAACGCCATTTTAGGAACAAAAAATTACGAAATTTTTGTTAGCAATATTCCACCCTCACACATTAAACCCCTAATTTCATTTCAGCACAGAATACCAGATGCTTGATAAATTTAAAAGATTTCTAATAAATAAATCCTAAAATGTTATATTACTCGAGTTTTAACGAAAAAATGTCAATTTTCACCAAGTCACCCTCTATTCATCCCCTACCCCCTAAAGCGATTTTACCCAAAAAAAATCCTAACCGTTCGTTTGTTGGGTGCTAACTGTATACAAAATTTAAATACGATTTCTCAATTCGTTCTAAAGTTATCGAGGATACAGGCAGACAGACACACAGACCTACAGACAAAAAATTTTTGTTCCCAAATCATGTCTTACATATGTTTTAATACTTTATACGACGTTTAAGCGTCCTGACGATCGTTTCACTAACCAAGTTAGCGTCATCAGAGGATGAAACATTCAGAATGTTTAACAAACCCTAAAACGATATATTGCTCAAGTTTTAACGAAACAATGATGTCACTTTTCACCAAATCACCCCCTTCCATTCATCCCCTACCCCTGGAGCGATTTTACCCAAAAACAATACGAACCGTTCGTTTGTCTGATGCCAACTTTATACCAAATTTGAGGACGATATCTCAATTAGTTATCGTGGCTACAAACAGACAGACATACACACCGACAGACCCACAGACCGACATACAAAAAAAAATCATTCCCGAATCATGTTTTCTATATGTTTTGGCACTTTTCACGACGTTTAAGCGACAAAAAAATTTCGAAATTTTTGTCGCCAAAGCCATACTTCCACACGTTGTGACGATGTGGAAGTAAAATAACAGTGTTAGGCAAAAATCAAAAAATGCCAATAGTAGGCCATAAATACCTCTTCTATATTCAGTGGCGTCTCCTGACCAAAATGTTCGGGTGTGCGGTAACGAGTTGCTGTTAGTGGTGGTTTTAAAAATTATTAACACTAAATGTACATATATATATATATATATATATATATATATATATATATATATATATATATATATATATATTTATTTATTTATATAATATATATTTATAATATATATATATATATATATATATATATATATATATATATATATATATATATATTCGACCTATATGGGAATGATACGTAGATAAATAAATTAATTTCCCACTGCAACACTAACAAATTAAAAAGTCACTAAAAACTTTAAAACACGAAAAGAACATGGAATTATTATCAGGCTCTTCTCTTAACACAAATTTGTGTTAGCGTTAGCACTGTCCGGAACGGGGTGAAAACTGTAAACATTAAAAGTAGTTCAATGTTAATATGGTACTAAATAATAAAATGTGTAAAAATCCTGGATGCAGCAAGTGCGTTATGGTAGTGAATTTTCATATGAATGATCTGGCACAAAATATTTTATTATAACTTTTTTATCTTGCAACATAGAAATCTAAATTTTGGTGTATAGTTTAATTTTTATATCATTAACCTACCTACGAAATTTGGTTATCTTATCTTTTTTATTTTTTGAGATACAAATTTTGTTCGAATAAAAACTCAAAATTTTCCCGGAAAACCTCGTCCGATTTTCCTGACTAACTAAATTATCCAATACATTTACAGAAGGAAGGTACATGCCAAATTTTATCAAAATCGGCCGATTATATTTTGAGTTATCGGTATGATACCTATGTATGTATATATATATATATATATATATATATATATATATATATATATATATATATATATATATATATATATATATATAGTTTATAGTTTGTTATATAAATAGTACAAAGCCTCTTACAAATAAGTCTAAACTTGTGACTGCAAATGATGCAATTTTGACTAAATTTTAATCTAAATGTCAATTGTTCTAAAGTTCTGTCATCTGATTTCTAATCTCCAAAATTACCTCACCTCATTATGTACCATTACAATTTCTAGAAATATGGATGGTACTTGAAATCAGTTTCTTCATTTTAATCAAAAATTTCTATATTTTAAAACTTGACTCAAATTAAATTCTTATATATAAAAATTGAAACTGACTCCGGATATGAGTTCTAGGGGTCCTAGTTCGCGCTCATTTGCAAACAATTTTTCAAAATTCAAAAGTCGAGATCTCCCCATTAGTAAATTTTTTCTACGAAAATTTACTTAAATGTATTATAGTCTTTGATTCTAGAATACTGTGGTCCAGGCAAGCGCAGTTGTAATGTTTGTAAATAATGCTATCACAACGTTTGTTAAACCGGCGTTCCTTTCATTTGTCTTGAGCGGTATTTTTACCGCTCACTGCAGTGTTAAAACGAATGGTATTTCCTTACTATTTTAAACACATGGGTGGGGGACTGTATTGTATACCAATACAGCTCTGTCGAGTGAAGTTGTTCGGAAATAACAACGCACACCTAACCCGAATTCATTCCCAGTTGCTATTGACCTACTCATATTTTCTGAATGAAGACGTGGTGCCGACTTCATTCCAAGTCACTATTAACCGACTATTTATGAAATCAAATAAGTAAATTAAATCGATTGTCATAACATATGTAGTGTATTAAGACTAAGGGAAAAAGAAATAAAACATATTTAACTGTGCACATTTTAATTATATTCTAGGGTGTGCGGCGCACACCTAGCTCACTAGGAGAAATCGCCACTGTCTATATTTGACATTTAGTAATAATACCGTGTTTATTTAAAATCAAAAGCCCATTTCAAGAGACTAAATGATTTAGAGGAGCTACAGCGAAGAATTCGCGCTGAAGTGAAGCAAATTAATCCTGACATTTTTGAGCGCAATGTACAAAGTGTTTACACTCGCATCGGTCAATGACAAATGGTAAGTGGGCAACAATTTGAACGTTTTTTGCAAAATTTTGTTTTCCTTGGTTCAATAGTTTTTCCATTAAACATACTTTTCCATTTTTTAATGCTATTTAAAAAAAATTGTTCGAACCTGAGTTGAAAAAATATGTGGCTAATGGATTTTAGCTTCCGAGGCCATCTAATCCAACTAATAAAAAAATTATGTCGAGTACCAATTTTTTTTCATCATCATTTAAGTAGTAAGCAGGTATACGGAAAAAAAGCAAAAAGAGCATGGTTGCCATTTAAAAAAATTTATGATGACCTCACCATTTAGAAATAGGTGACTTTATAAATATAATTTTTACTTCATTGATTGTTGTTGCCCTTACTTGGTGAAACTGGTCAATACTACATACAGACTTGGAGACTACTTCTCGGGCTTCACTGCTGGTTTTCGTTTTTGTAGGTGAAGGACGTAGCCAGCGCGTAAGATAACTGGAGCAAGTGGCCCTTATGAATTCTGGATGTTCTAGGATGTTCTTTAACATTTCTGTGACTAGTTTGAATTAGTATGAAATCATGACAACTACAAATAAAGATCTGTTGCTATGTTATGATATGATGTTTTGATCAAAAAATGTATCAAATTGAAAATAAAATGAAACAGAGGTGAAAGATGAGGCTTTCAAAATGTCTACGTGATCTACGTTTTATGTTTATTTAACATAAAAATAGAACTAGCCTATAATAACTATGATAACAGTTACAACAATAAAATAACTAAACAATAACATTATAAAAGCAGTCTCTATACAACGAAATTATTGACATACATCAACTCATTATCTTATTAAAACTTTTTTAAAAGAATAGTTAAATTTATTTTCTTGGACTTATTTAATTAGAAAGAAGAATATCCAAGAAAGGGGAATTCACTAAATCAGTTTGCTCGTTTAAAACAAGGTAGCTATTGTCGTGTGTGTGCTTTTTGACTTAAAAAGCTTCAAAAAGTGTAGTTTACGTTTGTCGTTATAAAAATTTAGTGGTTGTATGCGGTTATTTACTGTAGGTCTATGTTCGGTATCAATAATATGTTTTGCAAATGTAGATTTGTCAGCGTGGTTATTTCTAAATGCAGAAATATGTTCTTTGTATCGGGTGTTAAAATTTCTAGAAGTTTGACCAATGTAGGTAGCGTTACAATGTGTACAAGCTAATTTTAAAACTCCAGCTTTTGTCAGGAAACATGATTTTTCTTTCGCGTTAAATAGTAAATCACGCGTCGTGTTGTACGATTTAAAAGCTACCTTTGTATTTGTACAGGTATTTAAAATTTTTGAAATGTTTTCTGAAATGGTTCCAAAATAAGTCATCGAAACGTATCTGTTGTCTTCTTTGTTTATAATATTTGGATACATTAAATTAATCGCTAATTTGTATTCTTTGTGAAAAGGGGTGACGTGAATCGTATGGTATGGTTGTGTCAGTGTAAGTTGGTTTCCTATATATTGAAAAGTCAAATGAAGTATTTTCTAACTTTCTAATTGTTAAGTCTAAAAAATGTATACAACTGTTAGCTTTTTCTTCTAAAGTAAACTTAATATTTGTGTGAAAGTTATTAATAAAATTCAAAAATTCATTTAATTCTGCATGACTACCTTGGAAACATGCTAAAATATCATCTACGTATCTGTACCAAAAGACACTATTATGCGAAAGTTCTGATGTTAAAATTTGGTTTTCTAAGTTTTCCATAAATATGTTGGCTAATAAAGGTGACAGCGGACTACCCATAAGATAGGCCTTCATTTTGCATATAAACTTTATTAATAAATTTAAAATAGTTTTGTTTTATACATTCGTTAAAAAGATTCATTATTTTTTGTCTTTTTGTGACATTTACGTTCTTTTCTATTAAAACGTTTTCTAATAGAGGTAAACATTCCCTAGGGGGTATCTTAGAATACATGCTACAAACATCAAACGAAACTAATATACTATTTGTGGGAATAATTAAGTTATATAATTTTTGTGTAAGTTCACAAGAATTCTTAACTGAATATTTTGGACAGTAATTGTATTCTCTAATAAGTGAAACCAGTTTGCTCACTGTCTTATGATTAGGTGTATTAACATAGCCAACTACTGGCCTCATCGTTATATTTGGCTTATGAATTTTCAGGTAGCCATACATTTTTGGTGGTTGCGGGCATTTATATAAAAGATATTTCTTTTCTTGTTGACTAAACAGAGACCCATTTTTAAGTTCATTTTTTAGTCTTGTCTGAAATGCGTTTGTTGGGCTTCTCCTAATTTCTGTTAAATTTTCTGTAGTAATAAAATCATTAATTTTAATGTTAAATGCGTCCCTACTTATAGCTACAGTTGTATTTTCTTTATCAGCTTTGGCAAAAACTAGATCATTGTTTAATATTTTATGTTGAACAGATTTTAAAATTTGAGTTTCGTTAATTTGACGTTTGTCATATTTTGAGGTTAAATTTGTTAAAAATTCACATATTTTTAATCTTTCATATTGCCTTATAGACCTGGAAGCAATTTCGGATTCAGAAGCTAATATCTCTTTAATTTTGTTTGTAAATTTAAATTTTGGGCAGTATTTATATCCTTTATTTAGAAAAAAAATTTCTTCAGTTGTAAAAATTGTATCGCTTAGGTTTTCAAATCTTTTTTAGAACTTATGTGTTTGTGGAGGAGGTCTTTCTCGATTATGTGAATGTTGTGTGCTTTGTAGGTTTCTAATTTTGATTGTCTGTGTTAAGCGTTTTTTAAATTTCAATTCACCAACTAAAATATGTATTTGGTCATATAATATATCAAATTCTACTGGATGTAATTTATAAGTAAGTTCTGAATGTATTACCTTGATATAAAGAAGCAAACTATCAAGAATTGAAAACCATTTCTTGGATTTTTCTTTCAGCCAGATGAAACTGGCTTTTCTAATAGCAATTTTTGATTGATTTGTTGTTGCAGTAGTTGTTATGATTACGTACTTCGGGATGACCTTCTTTCTTATGCACTTTTGGTTAAACCATGCATTCTGGGAAGCGTTCATCTGCTTGAATTTCAATTTTCTATACAAATGGGCAAGCTCTTCGATAGAAGACCTCTTCAATTCATTGATTGTTTTACTTGGTGAAACTGTTCCATACTACATACAGACTTGGAGAGCTCTTCGATAGAAGACCTCTTCAATTCATAGCAACAAATCTTTATTTGTAGTTCTCATGATTTCGTACTAATTCAATTTTTATCTGTCTGAGAATGCTGTCAAGCAGCGAAACTAGTAAGAGAAACGTTGAAGAACATCCTAGAACATCCAGAATTCATAAGGGCCACTTACTCCAGTTAGCTTACGCACTGGCTACGTCATTCACCTACAAAAAACGAAAACCAACAGTGAAGCCAGAGAAGTAGTCTCCAAGTCTCTATATAATTTTTACGTTATAAATTAGTAATTGAAAATATAAAATTGATCTGTCCAAGCGTTTTTCTTGAAAAAATTGAATAACGCATTTATGAATTATCTTTCAAAATTATCATCACACTGCATACACACGCAAATATATACATATACATTATATATATATATATATATATATATATATATATATATATATATATATATATATATATATATATATATATATAAGCTTCTGTAATTTTTCTGTAAAAAGCAACAAATAGTGCCACCAATATAACGGAAGCAAAATAAATTTTTGACAGAAGAAAACTCCTGTCACAGATATTTATTTACAGTTGAAGGTACAGCAATATAAATATTCTTTGTTATATTAATGATATTAAAACCACGGAAATAGCCTCTTAACAGCTACATATGCAAAACAGTAGCAATTTATTTTCTACATCCTCCCAAACGCTTTCGTAAGTAAACATTACCAATGTAAACCGTCTCAGAAAGAAAGAATCCTAATTGGCACGTTTTTCAGGTTTAATGGTTCATGGAAATTTCGTTTCAGCTACAATAATATCCTCCTGAAGGGTCTCGAAGAAATATCCGCATAATAAATCAGTTGACTGTGACAAACAGATGCAGATTTACATTGTCACGTTTTCGCTTAAATCTCTGGTGTGTCATGAAAGATTCATCAATTCGTTGGATGTAGCTGCATTTGAATATTTTCCGGTGCTACTCGATGCTGGAACTAATCCCGAAAAGTTGTCAATTTAGCCAGACATTGTTTCCGAACGGCGACTCATGTATTTTTCTATTCTACCTTCCTGCTTAAATTAGGTTTTCCTTTTTGAGCATATTCCGTCTTGTTTTAAGTTTCCATTGTTACTATCAAATATTTTCTTCGAGGCTTCTGGTTGCATCCGTTTTAA
This sequence comes from Tillus elongatus, assembly GCA_964006375.1. Lineage (NCBI taxonomy): Eukaryota > Metazoa > Arthropoda > Insecta > Coleoptera > Cleridae > Tillus > Tillus elongatus. The sequence continues at coordinate 134,615,051 of OZ023266.1, read as the reverse complement.
TATGGAAAAGTTTCTAAAATCTAACAATATCAAAGAGCAGCAAGGGTAGCATGGAAAGATAATTTCAAATATTACTTAAGCATAGAGCTTCTGTTTTTTAATATAACATTTTTGTCCTGACTATGAAAGAAACGGCGTAGACTAACAATTAAATTTTGTTTAAGTGAATTTTCTTTAAAAAAAATCACCAATTAAGAGATCCCGACTTTTGAATTTTGAAAACATTTCTTCAAATGAGTACGAACTGGGCCCCCTAGAACCCACATCCAGGGTCAGTTTCAGTTTTTATATGTTTATATATATATATATATATATATATATATATATATATATATATATATATATATATATATATATATATATATATATATTGCTATAGATAGCAAATATGTCAGAAAATTAGAAACATTTTATTGTAGAGTAAATTGGTACGTCCTAATATTTAAATGCCCTGTATAATTGAGAGTATAAAATATTTTAGGTTTAAATAAGGAATAGCATAACAGGTAAAAGAATACAGAACAATATCCTTGGTTTTATTTATAGAGTTTTAATAGAATATAATTATTGTTATTTTATCCTTAGGCAGTAAGTAAATGTATAGTATTAAGTTAAAAATAAGTTTTTTTGTAAGTTGCCAATGTAAGAAAAGACACGCAGCGTTAGTTAATAGGGATAGTTTTTTTTTTGTGGTTGTTTCCAATGAGTGCAATGAACAAGAAGTTGGACAATGGGAAAAATGCAGGGCCTATGAACTTTGTTTTACCCAGGTACGGCGAGAAGAGATTTTTTGCAACACAGGTAGTTATTTCAAGAAACGGCGGCAGGACAATAGGACGATTCGTAAAAGAACTGCGGGAAGTGAAACCTCATTCGTTGACGTACGGCGACGCTGTAAATATGGGAGTTGAGAATTAAGCGTGGAGGCAAGTGCCTCATAATAAAATCATATTCAGTTTGAAATGGAAAAAATATATACGAGTATCTGGTACACGGTTTTTTGAGACCGTTTCAATAAAATGAAAAATAATTAGTAATCACAGGCAAGCCACAAAATCCAAATAGTAGATCAAACGGAAAGCAATTAGTACACATTCAATGGAAGAATCAATTACACATCATTCACTAAGTCGTTTTGTGAACTTTATCGTAATAAATGTGCAGACTTTTTTCTATAGTGTGATTAGTTTTTAAGAATTTTTCAGTCCCATTGATGACTTTAATGTATCTTTAGCTCACTAAGGGGGATATTAGACAAAGGCCGAATTACTAGATCATAGTTAAAAGGTAAGATGCTTACTGGCAATTAGGCCATTGCTGGCCCTTTTTGCTCATCTAAACTAACCTACCCTCCACCTTGAGCTCGATCTCAACGACGACAGTGATTTTGAAAAATCATCCGCCGCCGGTGAGGCTCGAACCGTCGACCCCCGAGTCCGTATTGGAAAGTCTGAATCGACTTTCCCGCACGGCCACGGAGGCGCTACTAGATGATAGTTTGTTAATTCAATGTTTTAAATAAATTTGATTTGTATTGATTTATCGACAAGCAGCGATGATAAATTTGATATAACTATGTTTTAATGGAAATTTGTGAATTTAATCAAACAGAAATAAACGATACTAGATTGTATTTACATAATCTGTTTAATTTTGACCTCAAATCAAACAAATACTAGTTATATAATAAAGCAAGGCTATTTTCACCGTCTAAAAGTAAACTCAAAGGAACCCAATTATATATATATATATATATATATATATAATTTTTTTGAAAATTCCAAACACTGGAGTAATTAAAATTTATAAATAAGACATATCAAACGAAAATGCTAGCCCAAGCACAGAACCCTACCCATGAGATGAGAAAAAATTTTTGGCATAATTTCAGGTTCGTCAATGTTAGCGTTTATTTTTTAAATAAAGACGCAAATTGAATTCTCATGCTCTACAATTGAAAGTGCTAAAACCAAAAATATCATAGCAATATATATATATATATATATATATATATATATATATATATATATATATATATATATATATATATATATATATATATCTGTGTGTGTGTGTATGTGTATGTATGTATCACACTGAAAACGCAAAAAATAATAGGCCGATTTTGATCAAATTTGGAACGTACCTTTCTTTTGCAGGTGGCTTGGATAAGTTCGTTAGTGAGGAAAATCGGCCTAGGTTTTTTCGGAAAATTTTGTGTTTTCTTCCGAAAAAAAAAGATATCTCCGGAAATAATAAAGTAAGGGCAACCAAATTTGGTACGCTCATTTCTGTCTTAACGGGTATCATATGAACGAAAATTCAAATCTATATTTTGAAAGAGAAAAAAGTTAGAGGTAATTGAATTATTAGTTAATTAAATCTGATTCAAGAAAGTTAAAACGTCAAAATTGATGATTATCGTAGTGAGTGAAAAATACGACAAGAAATTACTAACAAGCTCCTAGATATATGTCTAAGTCGTTATTTTCCTTTAGTTCGTTAAAATATGCGCACAAAATACATTGTAAATAAAAATTGTTTTGTGTAAGTAGTAAAGACGTTAGACGATTAACAGGTATTACGGGATATACCTGCTAGTACATACATGTCGAGCGTAACCAATTTGGCTGCACATGGGATAATCGACTCCTACATGACGAGTTCTAATCCTAGTTAGTGACTTTACTTTTCACCTTTTTTTTAATATCATTTCACTTTACCGTTATCTAATCAGATTGTTGTTATTCTGATGAATTTTGTAACAGTTTTACCAAATTTAGGTGTGTAAGCTTGAAAGCAAAACGTTAAAGGCGTTTAAAGAAAAAAATGGAGTTTTTCCTAAAAACGTAAAAAGTCGCGATTTAAAACGTCAAAATTGGCAACTTTTAGGCAAAGAACCTGAAACGAATACGGATTATGTAAAGAGTGTTCTGCAAACTCTTAAGTTTCAGCTTAAACCATCATTGCCCTTCATTTTAATAAAATATTCCCAGAAAATGTATTTGAAATAGCCACTTTCTCTGATGCTTTGGCAGGTTTTAATTAAGTTTATGGTTTAACGGTCTCTAATTTTTAGATGATTAAAAATGTTTAATGAAGAGACAGCGGCTTTTAAATTCTAAAAAGATTTCTTCAAATGAGCGCAAACTAGGCCCCTTAGAATCTATATCCGGGTTTACTTTCTACGGTAAAGCTCAATATAATTGTTATTATGCACGATACGTTACTTATAGGGGGTCTTTGATGAAAGCAGGCACCAAATTTCATTGCCCATGTAGCAGAAACAATCTACCATATTTCGTCGAAATAACTTTATTGTTTGAAAATATATAAACATTTTTCAAACGATTGGATGCAGCAAGTGTGTTATTGAAGTGAATTTCCATAAAAATGTTTTTAGTAGCAAATGCGAGCAGGCATCAATCTGATTACCGGTATAGAGTATGTAGTAGAAACAATCTACTATATTTTATCAAAATTACTTATCGGTTGAAAATATACAAAAAATTTTCGAAAATAAAGTTAAATGTTGGTTTTCCAATCAACAAAGCTTACGTTAATAGCAAATTGATTTATTGAAATTTGAAGGATTTAATGAAAATTCGCCACCAAAACGCACTTACTGCGTCCAGATTTTTTTCTAACAAACATGCATCATATTCCGATAAAAAATGCAAAAATGCATTAAGGAATTTGTTCTACGAAAATTAGCTGAAAATTATAGACCGCTAAACCATAAACTTCACCAAACCTACAGCGAAAGCATCAACCTAACTTAACCGACAGCCAAAGCATCAGCGAAAGGGTCTATTTGAAATGAATTTTCTGTAAATATTTTAGTAAAATGATGGGCTGTGACGCTTGAGTCTAAAACTTAAGGCTTCGTAGAACACTCTTCTTGCAACATTTTCTTTTCAGCATCCGTATTTATTTCACGTTATTTGCCTAAACATTACCAACTTTGACGTTTAAAATTGCGATTTTGACGTTGTGAGAAAAACTCTAAACTTTGTTTCTTTAACTGCCCATAACTTCTTCGTCTTTAAAGCTATAGACCTAAATTTTGGTTCACTCTTTATAATGCAAATACCGCATACCAAATTTGGTTGCCCTTACTTTGTTATTTCCGGAGATATAAATTTGTTTATAAAGAAAATACAACATTTTCCGGGAATACCTGGTCCGATTTATCTGGATAACGAACTTGTCCAAGCCACTTGCAAAAAGAAAGTACTCACTAAATTTGATCAAGATCGGTTCATTATTTTTTGAGTTATCGGTCGTTATATATATATATATATATATATATATATATATATATATATATATATATATATATATATATATATATATATATATATATATATATATATATATATATATATATAAACACAGATCTTCTCCTTAGCGATTTTTTTTTGAATTTGCTAATAGCGCCGTATCATGATGGAGACGTTCTTGCCGAAAAAAAAAATCGTGTGTTACCATTAAAAAAAAATTTGTTGCAATAACAACAACGTTGTTTTTGCTAGGAAAAATTTAATGTCGCCAGTTTGTTGCGAAAAATATGTCGAAAAAAATTTGTAAAAATATCTCAGGAAATACAAGTGCCTTTCCATTATTTTTACTAACCCTGTATATATATATATATATATATATATATATATATATATATATATATATATATATATATATAATATTCAGTTTTTGTGATGGTAATATTATTATTTTCTTAAAAACTTATGGGATAGCCGTCAGTTCAAAATAAAAACGCATTACTAATTTTTCGAGCTTTAGGAATGATTAATTCCATTTTATCAGTCAAATTTTTTAAAAGGTTTTTCCCATATTTGTTATTTAATAATCAGATCTCATTAGCAATTTTTTTTTCAATTTGCTAATAGTGCCGTATCAAGAAGGAGACGTTTTTTCCGAAAAAACAAAAAATTATGTGTTACCATAAAAAAAACTTTGTTGCAATAACAACAACGTTGTTTATATTAGGAAAAATTCAATGACGCCATGACGCCAGTTCGTTGCGAAAAATATGTCGAAAAATTATCTCAGGAAATACAAGTGCCTTTCCATTATTTTAACTAACCCTGTATATATATATATATATATATATATATATATATATATATATATATATATATATATATATATAATATTCAGTTTTTGTGACGGTAATATTATTATTTTCTTAAAAATTTGTGGGATAGCCGTCAGCTGCAAAATAAAAACGCTTTATTAATTTTCGAGCTTTCGGAATAATTCATTCTATTTTATCAGTTAAATTTTTAAGAGGTTTTTGTCATGTTTGTTATTTAATATTTATTTCAAATAAAACTTGAGTTATATCCTTGATAATGGAATAAATTATTCCGAAAGCTCGGAAATTAATAGAGTGTTTATTATGCAACTGACGGCTATCCCACATTTATTTAATAATATAAGAATATATATATATATATATATATATATATATATATATATATATATATATATATATATATATATATATATGAACATATGAAGTGTGAAACTGATCGGAATATTGGGTCTGGGAGACCTAGTTTGCGTTAATTTAAAAATTCGATAATCGCGATCTCCCCATCGAATGTTTTCTATCATAATTCGCTAAAACTTACTAAAAAGGTAAACAAAGTTACGAAATATGCGCTAAGTTACGGCAGAAAAGCCTCCTCCACGGGGTGTTTAAACGAAACATTACTGTAACGAGCGCTTAACAGGATAATGACAAGGTAAATGATAATATTGCTGCCAATTTCAATGTTAAACCTTTGAAACTTTAAGTATTAACATGTCAATGTGTCTAAAGGATAAATTAAAGGCTTACACTTCCAGACAGATTTTTTATTTTAAAACCCTACGAATTTCGTCACTCTCGAACAATCTTTACGGCTTAATACGTTCTGTTTTATATTGCATGAACTGTACTGTATAAGAAATTGGCAGTTGGAATTTCATCCCTTTTCTTCAGTTTTCCAGACAAAGGTAACATCAAAGGGACATAATGTCGGCAACTCCAGACTTGAAGAAGCAAAAAGCTGGATATACAACGACGCTTAACTAAAACTGCCAAAATGGAGACTAAAGCACATCTAAAATACAAATTTTCTGTAGTGTAAGCGCTTAGTTTATCCTTGAAGTATGCCAACCGCAGATTTATTGATGTTTAAAAATTATTTCAATGTGGTTTTTAATGAATTTTTATTTTTAAAAAAATCGCTAATAGAGAGGTGTCGATGGTGAGACTTTGCAAAATTTTTTACAAATGAGCGCGACCTAGGACCCTTAAAACCCATATCCGGGGTCAATTATATATATATATATATATATATATATATATATATATATATATATATATATATATATATATATATATATATATATATATATATATATATATATATATATACCTCTGTGTGTGTGTGTGTGTGTGCGTGTGTATCCACACGATCACTCAAAAAGTTATTAACCGATTTTGATGAAACTCGGCAAGGTAACAATCTTTCCTTTATTAATAGCTTGGATGAGTTCGTCAGCCAGGACAATCGGCAAGGTTTTGCGGAAAAATTTTGAGTTTTCTTTCGAATTTTTTTTTATCTCCGAAACTTACCAAGCTATTTTTATAAAGTTTGGTGGGTATATTGCATTGGTAAAGGTCTTACTACGTTCCAAAAAAAAAAACTTTCTGAGTTTATAGTAAACTGAGTTATTCAAATTTGAACCATTTAATGAAAATTCGCTATCATAACGCACATGCTGCATTTTTTATTTTATAAAGGTAACACATCACTAATATCACCTAAACAAGCCAAAACACCAAATGCAGAGATGCAGATAATATTTACACAAACACTAAGGGAATATAAACCCGAACTGGTAATGTACAGCGATGCCTATAAGTCACCACATGGGTTGAGGGGAGGGATAGTGACATTGCCCTCCTCGGAGCAGCCTATCAAATTACCAATTGTCATCAGTATTGGCACAGCTGAACTTTTTACAAATCTGCAAGCCATAAAGAGTATAAAGGACATTTCCAACCGTACAACGAAAATATTCATCTGCACAGACTCTAAACTGGCACTGAATGAAATAAGTAGCCTATATACCAAGAACCATATAACAAGGGAAATACAAAATAATGCTAACGATCTTGAACGCCAATCCACACATATTACATTCATCTGGGTACGCTCATAGTCAGGCATTATAGGCAATGAGCTGGCAGAGAGTTATCAGCAGGGGCGGCTCCTCAATAAGTGCGCCCGTGCGCGCGCAATGCCGCCTGCCGGGGAAAAAATAATATTTTTGCTATGCTATATCTTAATAAATTTTCATTGCTTTACCTCCTGTATTCTACAAATACAAACAAAATTAGTATATCAAGGATCGCAGAGTCGGCAGCCATTAATACAGAGTCAGAAGAAGTATAGTGTGTTAATGGTTGCCGACGTTATATACATCCATATACACTGAGTCCTGCGTCGGTGTGTATTCTTCGGCGCTCTAACTAAATGGGAAACTTCAATGCGAAATGATCAACTATCTTCGTCAAAAACGATCGAATAAGCACTCCCGTTGTGCGATTTAAAATTTCACACTTTCATCACAGCATAAGACCCAGCACTGAATCTTGTAGAGCGGCCCTTTGATGTTGTGAGAATAGAATATTTGACCTTACCCACATCGCTCCAGCTTAACGGACCAGGGTGGGACTCGGCATACATGCTGTTCTCGAATCACAGGCGTAATCGCTCATTTTATCGCCAGGACCGTATTATCTTTCTTAAAGCAATGTTATTATTGATTTGTATACAGCAAAATATTACGTAATTGAAACAACAATAATTAAATATAGTCTAAAATATAGTGTTAGTAGAAGGAATATAACAACGATAGATTAGATCCTCGTGAATTGCATGTCGAATGATCGACTTAATGCGCTAGCAATGTTGGCGATAAACAGGGACTTGTATTTGAAATACTGAACTTTGATGAAAGAGTTTTAGAAAAGTTTGTGGCTATCAAAAATAGACTTATGGATTTTTCGTTTAAGGAATAAGTTATAGGTCTGTTATGTTATAACTTATAAACTAAAGTGAATGCTGAGTGTTGACAGAATTGTGATTTATGTTAGTAATTATGAAATGAAAGGACTTTTTAACTACTATAACCTATAACTAACTAGAGGAAAACTTGGTAAGTAGTTAATAATTATTAGGTTTATTTAGTAGATTTTTTATAATACATTTTCTGGGAAAAAAGAGGCGAGCCCTTCATTTTTTTTCTTGCGCACCCCCAATGCATTAACGCACGAGCCGCTACTGGTTATCACATAGCCATTGGTGGAACAACTCACGCAGGTTTTTGTTTTATTTGTTTTTGAATTACGTGTATTTTAATTAAATAATTCTAACAAACTAATTATAATCACTGTCTGCAGACATATTCAGTTAAATTTGTGGTATATGTGTGTACACTTGTTTTGTTTTTGTTTTTTTTACTTAATAATTTACGGGATTTATCAATTGTTTTTGTTGCTTCTTATTACTGTTAATATTTTATTGTTTTGGGAAGCTTTGGTGCTTGATTATTTGTTAATACTGCAAAGGTTGGATGTAGCTGATTTGTTTATCAATGTTTTTAATTTAGTTTGTTGCCGTTATCTTAATGTGTTTTAATGTATGTCATCCAAGTTCATATTGATAGATATTGTAGTCAAGTATCGGCAAATTATGGAAGTAGCGTTTGTGATTGGGTTTTTCAGGCAGTTTATTACTGAGATTGCATTAATTTGTTCTATTGGATTTTGAAATACACTGCACACCCAAATATTTCCATGATCAAGACAATTAATGTATTTTAACAAAATGTGAGGGGTTTACGTACAAAGAGTCATGAGTTTTATTAAGGTGTCTTGTCTAATGACTATGATATAATAGCTATAAGTAAGACGTGATTCGGCTCGGATATATTTGATTCGGAACTGTTTGATAGCAGATATAACGTGTTTAGGCAGTATCGTAATGGCCGTGGGGGTGGTGTACTTATAGCAGTAAAAACCAACTATATCGTTAATAGACTTTGAAGAATCATGTGTGGAAATTATAGGTGTTAGGATAATGTTAGAGAATCATGTAAAAATGTACTTTTAGTGAATTTTCTTAAAAAAAATTCACTAATGAGGAGATCCCGACTTTTGAATTTTGAAAAAATTTCTTCGCATGAGCGCTAATTAGGCCCCCCAGAAAACATATCCGGGGTCAGTTTCAATTTTTATATGTTTATATATATATATATATATATATATATATATATATATATATATATATATATATATATTTATATATATATATATATATATATATATATATATATATATATATATATATATATATATATATATATATATATATATATATATATATATATATATATATATATATATATATATATGTATCACACCGATAACTCAAAAAATAATGGGCCGATTTTGATCAAATTTGGTGAAAAAATTCCTTTTTAAATGGCTTGGATGAGTTCGTTAGTCAGGAAAATCAGCCCAGGTTTTCCCGGAAAATTTTGTGTTTTCTTTCAAAAAAAAATTATATCTCCGGAATTAACAAAGTAAGGGCAACCAAATTTGTGACGCAGGCTTACGTCCTTATAGGTAAGTTACCTACCAAAACTTAGCTATGTAGGTCAAAAGACAAAAAAGTTATAGGCATTTAAAAATAAATAAATTGGGGTTTTCCTCAAAACGTCAAAGTGGCGATTTAAAATGTCAAAATTGGCAACATTTAGGCAAATAACTTAAATCTAATAGGGGCTATAGAAATAAAATGTCTCAAGAAGGATGTTTTACAAACCCTAAAGTCTTAGTTTCAACCGTCATTGTCCTTCATTTTACTAAAATATTTGCAGAAAATTCATTTCAAATAGACCCTTTCTCTGATGCTTGGCAGTAGCCTTAGCTATAGAGTTTATCATTTAATGGTATATAATTTTTGTCGAATTTTCATAAAAAATTAATAAAGCTCAATATATCCGTTATTATATAAGATATGAAGAAAATTTGTATATATTAATTATAGGGTGTCTTGAGCTACATCTTAAAATAATATTTCTGCAATCACAGGTGGCCCATAAGTCGTTGGTGATACAAATTTCCTTTTTTTAATCAAACACGCCTTATGTTATTGCATTTTTGCATTTTCCATCGAAATATAATGCATGTTTGTAAGAAAATAAATTCTGGACGCAGCAAGTGCCTTATGGTAGCGAATTTTTATCAAATGTTTCATATTTGAACAGTTCAATTTGCTATTAACCTATAAGGTTGACCAAGAAACGTGTTTTTTCGGGAACATTTTAAGTTTACTTTTGGAAAATTTTGTACATTTTCACACAATAAAGTTATTTTAATGGAACATGGCACATTTTTTTTACTATATAGGTTATACTGGTAACCAAATTTGATGCCTGCTTTCTTAAAAAAACACACATATTTGTTATTAAAAAGATTTTTATGAAAATTCACTACCATAACGCACTTACTGCGTCCAGAATTTTTTTCTGTTTATTTAGCCAAGCAAAATATAAATGACTATCTGAATCTTCTTAATATAATCGAGTCCAAATTCGATGATGGTTCTAAATACTTAATCATGGGTGATTTTAATGTTCCTATATTTGGTAGGGAAGTTGCTGATTATCGGTATGAGCGCATAAAAAGTAAATTTCTTGATTTTATTGGTGTTATGGTATTGACACAGATAAATACTGTATTGAATGAAAACGGTAAGTTACTTGATCTGGTTTTGACTAATGTACTCGAATAGCAGTTTCTCGGGAGGAGTCTATTGTTGATAACGAGGACGCACATCATCCGCCACTATTGTTTGTGTTACGCTTTTCTAGGTCCATAAAAATTAGGGTGTACGAAAAGATGCCTATGATTTCAGAAAGGGTCTCTATTTAGATTTGTATAATTACATAAAGCATACCAACTTGAATGAACTATTTGCTACAGATGATGCGGATTCAGCAGTTATATGGGTGAATGATTATTTTATCAGGGTTTTGATAGAACAGTTCCTAAGTTTAAAAAGCATAGAAGGATTTACCCGCCGTGGTTTACGACTCAAATAATCAAATATATTCGGGAAACGCATAAGTGTAGAAAACTTTTCATGAGAACGGGGAACATAGAATTTAATTTAAGGTTCAGGCATTTGAGAAGGGAAATAAAAAGGAGTATTCATAAAGCACATCGGGCATATGTGTCAGGTTTGGAAGAAAATATTGTGATCAATCCAGATGTTTTCTGGGAACATGAAAAGCGCTGTTGGAATACATATGACAAGCGGTCTGAAGTGAAAGTAGGTAATGAAGTTTTAGGTGATAGTAAAAGCATAGCTGATGGGTTTGCCATTTATTTCTCTTCAGTTTATACAGACCCGGAACATGATTGGGACACGTCCTCGTTTCTTGGCGAGTTACGGAATGTAACGGCAGGTGGACATATTGACTTGCTTCGTATTCAGAAAATTACGCCCAGAGACGTTGACGAATCTATCAAAAAATTAAATATTTGTGGTGCTATGGGCGTTGATGATATTCCTTCGTATGTGATTAGGGGCTGTATGGAATTTTTGATTGCACCCCTGTGCTATGTGTTTTATCTAATATTGGCGAAATGCCAGTATCCCCTACTATGAAAAATTAGCAAGGTTTTTTCAGTTTTTAAGTCTGGCTTAAGGAAACTTGTTGAAAGTTAAAGACCTATTGCGATACTGTGCAACTTTTCAAAAATTTTTGAGAGTATTTTGTATTCTAAAGTTTTCTCGCATGTACAACATCTGGTTGTAGATGAACAACATGGATTTCAGCCGCGCCGGTCTACTGCTACCAACCTTGCTCTTTTTACTCAGGTAGCACGCGAGGCAATCAATGCTGGTGATCAGCTGGTCACCATATATGCAGATTTTCAGATAAGATCCACAAAGTACTTTTGGAGAAGCTTTGTATGTGTGGTTTTTCTCTTGAGCTGATTGAGTTATTTACATCTTATTTGACTGGAAGGGCACAATATGTGGTTTATAGTGGAAGCGAGTCCTCTTTGTTTTCGTCACCTCTAGGGTGCCCCAGGGGTCAAATTTGGGACCTTTATTGTTTTTATTGTTTATAAATGATCTGCCGAAAAGTATAGCTGACTCCCGTTGTTTATTGTTTGCTGACGATTTAAAGATCTTTCGTGTTATTTCAAGCATTAGTGATTGTGAAGAATTACAGAGGAGCATTGATGCACTATCAGAATGGTGTTTTGTACATAGAATGTTCTTGAATATTGAGAAATGTTTTGTTTCTACTTTCACGAGGCGTCTTGCTCCTGTTGAGTACCAATATACTGTTGGAGGTGACCAACTTTTGCATAGGACCCAGTTTGGGGACTTAGGAATTGAGCTTGACACTATATTAATATTTGCGAAGCACGTGGAAAAAATTGCTGCGTCAGGGTTGAAAACTTTGGACTTTATTATACGAAACTCGAGATAATTCCGTAGAGTTGCAACAGTTAAAATTCTTTTTAATGCATACATACGTTCAAAAATGGAGTATCTCTCGGTGGTTCTTTTTACAGGGTTCATTCTGATGTGGTGGAGATAGTACAGCGGAGGTTTGTTCGTTTTCTGCATTTTAAGCTTTTTGGATCTTGTCCCAATTTTACACCTTATGGAAGTTTTCTTGTTGTGTTTAATATGACCAGTCTTCAGAGCAGGGGCATAGTTGCTGACCTGGTGTTTTTGTTTAGAATCGTGAGGAACTTGGTAAATTTTTCAGTTCAGGGTTCCTCAAAGGGATAGTAGACTAGAGCAACTATTTTGTATACCAAGATACAGAACGAATAGTCTGTTTAGTTCTCAGATTTATAAAATGTGCTTAAGTTGTAACAAACTGTGTAAGCATGTTGACATCTTTAATATAAATTTAAGAGCATTTAAGAACATATTGACTGAACATATACATGTCTAACCACGTTCTCCTGTTGAGTTTGTTGAGTCTCTAATCACTTGCACTGATTTAGATATGAATTTAAAATAAATAAAGTAAATTTAAATTGATTCTAGTTTTATACAATTGATGGACTGCCTGTGAAGCCTGAAATGGAATTTAAGCTTGCCGAAATGTTGTTTTGTTTCGTTTTTGATTTAATGTGTGTAGTAAGTGAGATTGTTGAATTATAGGTGTACCTCATACTTACAGCTTATCCTGTTATGCAATACGTAAATGGTTTTGTAAAATGTGTATTTGCATATTAAAAAAATAAATATTGCTGCTAAAAAGGCAATCACGGTAGGCATGACAGGAAGAAGCCACTACCACAACCTATTAAGACACACGTTGCAGCAATAGTATACGACAAATGACAAATATACTGGGATAAAAAAAAAACACCAAGCTGTACTAGCACCAACTATGGGGGCATTCCAACCACCTATACTAAGCCGTAGGTTGCTGGTCGTCCTAAGAAGACTCCGGATCGGACACACAGCACTCACACATACGTACCTACTGAAACAAATTCCACCAGTTTATGATTCTGCAATGTTTGTTTTTTTTTAATTTCAACAACACACCACGAGGGCTTACAGCCTAAATACTATCGTATCGTGAAGGTGACAAGGAGGAAAGAGGCAGCTTGTTAATTCTGAACTTGAAGGTTTGGAGGTTCGGAAGAGAAGGAAAACATGTGCCGGCAAGGAATTCCACAACTTGGAAGTCCTCGGGACAAAAGAGCGGGCATAACAAGATGTTCTATATCTGGTGACCTGGACAGTAAAAGGGTGCATTCGCTCTGTTCCCCTGGTAGATCTGTTGGGGGCAGTAAGTGGGGGAACTACGGAGGAAAGCTCCTCTGAGCAGTGCCCCTGCAGATATATATTAAAGAGAGAGAGGTCACCAACAACACGTCGGTGGGGAAGGGAAGGCAGCCTTTGGGTGAGGGTAGGGTCACCGATGAGACGTATAGCTCTCTTTTAAATGGAATTTAGGATAACGAGTGTAGAAGCGGCAGCTGCATCCCAGATGTGGGAGCAGTATTCGAGGTTTGCCCTTATTTGTGAAGTATATAAGGTATAGTGTTTAGTTGGTGAAAAGTATTTCCGACCCCGGAAGAGGAAACCTGATTTCTTAGCAGCCGCTTTTGCAATTGATGTGACATGTTGGTTCCAATTAAGGTTTCGATCCACAGAAATGCCAACAAGTGAAAAGGACTCATTAATTTGAATAACTTGGTTGTTTATTGTGATGGGTCTAGGGCTGGTGTATCTCTTATGAGAAAGAAAGCAAGACTGTGATTTGGTGGGGTTGAATTGTACAAGATTTCTACTTCCCCAGTTTAATATTTTTTGGAGATCCACGGAGATGGAACCCTCCATGAGACTGCGGTCCTCATCTAATTGGGCTAAAGAGACAGGCTTAGAATATTGTATATTTGAGTGGAGGGTGCTGTCGTCCGCGTAACTGTGAACTGGGTTGAATGTGCTACAGAGGAGGTCATTGATGTGGAGAAGAAACAAAGTAGGGGCTAAAGCTGAACCTTGAGGAACTCCTGCATTAATTGGATACAGTTTAGAGGAATCGCCATCAACAACAACAAATATGCTCCTGTTGGAGAGGAAATTTGCTGTCCAGGTACAAAGTTTTGGTGGTAGGCAATATGCCGGAAGTTTATTAAGCAGCGCTGCGTGCCAGACCTGGTCGAATGCTTTGGATATGTCTAGAGCAACAATCTGGGATTCACCGTGTTGTTCCATAGACTTGTTCCAAGAATGGGTTACAAAGGAAAGGAGGTCGGCAGTCGATCTGCGCTGACGGAATCCATACTGCCTGTCGTGGATTAAACTGTGTTTTTCAAGAAATTTTAGTAATTCGGTGTTTATATACTTTTCCATCACTTTAGAGACGACTGAAAGGAGAGAAATAGCCCTGTAGTTGCTAGGAAGCGCTTTGGATGATTTCTTGGGGATGGGTTGTACTCGAGCAGTTTTCCAGTTACTAGGGAATATGCCTTTATTGTAGGATATCTGAAACAGACGAGTCAGGACAGGAGCAAGCTCTGGTGCGCATTTTTTGAGAACAATTGCTGGGATCTCGTCAAGGCCAGAGGCTTTCCTGGTATTTAGAGAAGAGAGCATCTTTCGTACCTTTTTAGTTTTGAAAATGATATCCGTCATTTTATGCGCGACATTGGGGACTGTTGGTGGTTGAAGATTTGGAGGTGGGTTGAGAGTAGAATTGCCGGCGAACAACGAAGCAAAAAGTTCAGCCTTGCCCAGGGCGGTAGAAACAATTTCATCCCCTGGACAAGAGGTGGGAACGTGCTTTTGCAGAAATTATTCCCAATAGATTTAGCAAGAGTCCAAAAGGGTTTGCCGCCGTTGGAGCTTAAGAGAACTTTGTTTTTGATGTGGTTATTAAACGAGTTTTTTTGCCTCAGAAAGAATGCGGACAAAGCGGTTTCTTGCGTCGTTAAATGCTTGACGATTTTCTTGACTGGGATTGTGTAGAAGCGTTTTGTGAGCTTTGACCTTTTCAAGTCTGGCCTTGTCACAATATTTAGAAAACCAGAGCCTTTGAGTGGCTGAAGAGGTTTTCTGCGTACGTAGAATAAATAATTCCATGCCAGCGTGTATAATTTCGGTGACGTTTTGTGAGATATCAGAGGGGTCAGGATGGGAAAAGCAGACAGACGCCCATGGAAATGAGGAAAAGTAATCTCGCATTTCGTCCCAGTTTGCGGAGTTGTAGTGCCAAACGATACGTGGGTGTGATGACTGTGGGACCTCGGGTTGCATTGCGCAGGAAGCAGTGACCATGCCGTGGTCTGAGCGACCAAGGGGGGCGGTGACTGATATCTTATAGCATTCCGGTTTTGTAGTAAGAATGAGATCCAAGGGATTTGAGCTGTGTGTTGGGATACGAGGAAAGTAAGTAGGTTGCTGAACCATATTGGCTAAAGAATTGCTGACTGAAAAGGCCTCCGCTGCTCTCCCTTGTGGATCGGTTTTTGAAGATCCTAGCCATTCTTTATTATGGACATTGAAGTCGTCAAGAATAGTGACCTCGGAGGAAGGATATTCAGAAATCAGATAGTCGGTTTTTTCAGAAAGGTAGTCAAAGAGCTGGACAAAGTTGTTGTCAGAAGGTGACCGGTAAATGCAACAGATGAATTTAGTTGCAGCCCTGAGAGAGAGTTTTATCCATAGTATGTCTTTTCTTCCAGCTTCTAAATTGGGAAGTCTGGTGCAGGGTAGATTGCTACGGACGTATGCGCACACGCCTCCATGCAATCTAAAGGCAGTAAGGAGCTCATACCCCGGGAAATTAAGGTGATTAGTGGCTGTTTTGGCACTGATTTGGGTTTCGGTGAGGAAGAGGAGTTGGGGCCTGTTAGCCTGGAGGAAATGGTTGACGGAGTTCAGGTTAGAATTTAGGCCACATATATTCGAAAAGGATATGTTTGAGCTTGATGTTGGCGCCCCATGTGCACCCCTCTCCCGGAGATCCGAATGGAGGGGTATTTTGCCTCCGGAATATTTTGTATAAGGAGAAGCCATCATCATTTTTGCTTATGAAGGAAACCGACTCATACACCAAAACCGGAAACGTCCGTTGGGACTTCACCGGCCCCTTGATGTATGGGGTGGTACCTCCTCGGGCGTGAAAAAATCATTTACTATTACGCAAAGGAAAATTCCACTACCACCTGCTATGGATTGGATTGGATCAATGTCTACCCCTTTAAAAATAAGATTAATGAAGGGACTATCAATTGTCCAATAGTTATGCTTTTGGACATAGTATGAGGATACAAAACATTATCATTTTGCATCCATGCCTATTGTCGATAAGCCTTTCAGCAAGACATATTGTCACAGGGTGCATTACACACAGAAGAAAACTGCCCCAGAAAACATAGTAAATTTCTTAAAATCTAGCAAACTGTATGAATACATATAACTGTAATCGTTGTATTGTATAGCTTATTAGCTCAAGAACGCACATATTATTATCGCGCCTATGTTATATTTAAAAAGTTTTCCTATATACCTTGTATATGCCAATGATTTTAGTAGTCGAGACATAATTTTCTTTCTTAAATAAAATATATATATATATATATATATATATATATATATATATATATATATATATATATATATATATATATATATATATATATATATATATATATATATAAAGAACATTTTTAACATTCAAAACAGAAAAGTTACCTTTAGCGAGGGATATATTTGTTCGCATGGGTTTCAGCATTTTATGGAAGTTTCAGAATATAACTTATAAAAAATTTCTGACAGCTAATTAATCCTCTATGTATATAAGCAATTAATAGATAACAAAATTTTGCGTTGCAGCTGTAAGAAATTAAATATTCAAACAATCAGGGTCGTCTTTGATCGACGTCTTGTATAAAATCAGTGTTCAGTGGAAGCGAAAGCAAAAAGCTATCAAGTTACAAGTACCGAACCAAAGTTAAAGCGATCGTGTGGTTGATATTATAGGGCTTGACTAAGTTAGAAGCCTGTAACTGGGTTCACTTGTCTACAATATTCCATAAATTAGAGAAGCTACAGATAGTCACAAAAAGTTCTGCCTTTCATTTCACCGGGGAACAGAGAGTGAATCCTGTCGAAGTTCACGATCGAGTTGCCTGGCTTAGAGTACGGAAAACGCAAGTTTAAAGGAAAGCTAAAAAACTTTTTGTAGTAGTTAACTGGAATATTTTTGAAGAAGTCTATGTTATGTATACCGCAATGTCGGAAAAAAGTCCATTATCTTGACATCCGTCGATCCGATTTTCTCCAAGGTTTCTGTAGTTGAATTACAACTAATTAGAAGCTTGATTCCCGTATCAGTGTTGTCGTCAGACTTAAAATTTCTTTAGCCACTATTTTTTTTAAATTTTATGCGGAACACCCTATGTGTTCTTACTTAATCTAAAATGCAATTTCAATACAGCTAAGTACACTTGGAGAACCCAAATCACCACAACACATTTTAAAAGACCTGACGATCGTTTCACTAACCAAGTTAGCGTCATCAGAGGATGAAACATTCTGAATACTTAAAAAACTAACATCAACTTATATACCGGATCTCAGGTAAAGAGATCGAACTGAATTCCACAGTGTATCTAGGGGCCGAATATAACGGATTCACTGCTTGCGTAGTGGAAAAATTAATCAACAAACAGAAAACAAAGAAAATGTTGACGGAATCAACGACGTTCAGAAGAGAAAAATCGGAAAAAAACTTTGTTTGCTTACCATTTGAACCTAGAATCACGACGGGTCTAGACAGCATTCTTAAAAAAGTCAACTTACAGCTAACATTTTCAACAACAAATACTTTAAAATTTTTGCTAGGTAACCCAAAAGACAAGGATAGCGCGGACAAAATTCCGGGAATTTATGAAATAAGTTGTAAAGATTGTAATCTTAAATACGTCGGACAAACAAAAAGATCATCATCATCACCATTGAATCGGTTCAATAAGTTGGTATAATACTCGCCATTGATTGTTCTCCCCTTTTGAAGGTAATCAGTGTGTATTATACCGCGTCTATTCCAAAAAACTTTCGCCATGACTTTATTGGCTGACAAGCCCACGAAAAAAAAACACTATTTTGACAGCTGCTTGGCCTGTGGTGTGTTCTAGTGAATCCATGTTTCGTCCACGGTTACGAAACGGCGCAAAAACTCGTCCCTATTGCGGTTGAGTAACGCCAAACACTCCTTAGAAGTTGTCACACGATTGCGTTTGTGATCGATTGTGAGCAAACGCGGCACCCGTTTGCGGATAGCTTTCTCATACGCAAGTGATCATGCTAAATCGAAACCACTGAGCCATGTGATATGCCTATGGCTTCCACAATCTCCCGCACTTTCATTCTTCAATCGGCCAACACCATATCGTGAATTTTTTCAATTGTTTCCATTGTAGCGACATCAACTGGGTGTCCAGATCGTTCGGCGTCATTTGTGCTTGTACGGCCGCAACGAAACTCAGTAAACCACTTTTTTACCATGGAAATTGATGGTGCAGAGTCCCCATAGCATTTACCAAGCTAAGCCTTGGTTTGAGTGATGTTTTTTTGCGCAAAAAATAATGTTTGATGAGCACATGAAATTCACTTTTTTTCCATTTTCGTTATTACTCAAGAGGTTGTCTGCTTTAAATGGCTATCTAACACAAAGTAAATGACGCAGCTTGTTCAAAATTTGACAGGCGTCAACTGACAGATGCTTGTTGGCAGGAGCAATGTTGCCCTTCTCGTAAAGAGGCGGGAAATTCAAAAAGTCACGGACTTATTTAACCGCCCTCGTATTTTACGTCTGGAATCAGATAAGTTTTTTTATTATTCCTAATATACGCGTGTATTATCTTATACATTGTACATACACACATATTTTAAAAGTTGGCGAATTTTTTATATAAAATTTAAACTTAAAGATTATATTATTTTTGGAATTATCATCTTATTTTAGTTCTACAGTGACGTATTTGACACTCCTTATTTTAAGCATGGTCAGCCAAAATTAAAACACTTGATTTTCCATCAACTTTTGGTAAGTATTGGGTACAAATAATGACCTGTCGGACCTCGAATATCAATTCCAGTGGTCCTAGTTATCGCTTGTTAGAAAAAAAATGTTGAAAGCTGTAAAGTTTTCGTCTCGCCATAAGCAATGTTTTCGACTAACATCTGCGTTACTTGTTGTGGTTTTGTTAACAGCATCAAGAGATTTTATACTTGTTGATGTAAACTTAGTGAGACAAATGTGTAAACATGCGGCTTTAAAAAAAAACACCACTTTTGTTTAGTTAACATGGATAAATACACGTGACAAGCTTCATTCCGTCTATAATTAATCAGATCTAGTGGGCTAAAAGACTCAATCAGCACTCCTGCTGTAGGCCTATCACCGACAACCCACGGCCATTTGTACCCTGACCTGATCTAACCCTCTCTGTCCTATAGTTGCATCCCTGCCCTGATGAGATTTCGTAGTGACCGAGGTGGAACCCACCACCTAATACACAAAACATGTGTTTCAATTACCGTGACCTTGTTCCCTGTTGTCGGGTGACTAGCGCTTATTTTAGCAGACAGGTTTCTTCTATCGGGTGTTTATTTAGTCGCTTCGCTTTGTTAAAATAAGTAATCTTACAGGTGCATACTAGTTTTTATACTATACTAGAGTGGTTAATATCTAGTTTTTTTCATAAATATTTTGCAGATAAGCGACATCAGTTTTAGATAAAACAACTGCTGATGGATGGAGCGTACCACCTTACATGCACATTTATACTATTAGTGAATTTTCATTAAGAAAATTCACTCATAGAGAGGTATCGATTGTGAGACTTTCGAAAAATTTCTTAAAATGAGCGCGAATTAGGGCCTCTGGAACCCATTTCCATGGTCAGCTAAAATGTTATATATATATATATATATATATATATATATATATATATATATATATATATATATATATATATATATATATAGTATTAAGTTTTCGTGACGGTAATAGTGTTATTTTCTTAAAAAATTGTGGGAAAGCCGTCAGTTGCAAAATAAAACTCTTTATTAAAAGCCGAGCTTTCGGAAAAGTTTATTCCATTCTCAAGGCTACAACATGGAAAGGAAAAAGTTTTCAATTTACTTAGGAAAAATATAAAAGTTTTAAAATACTTACATCTAACGTGAGTTTTACTATAACTAATTATGAAAATACAAACATGAAAAAAACCGTTTTTTAAATTTGACTGAAGTCGGAAAGTGCCAAACTGACATATCAAGCTAACAATTGTCTATTTGAATTTGTTTTTTGTTTTTGTCTAGGAAATATAAATAGGGGTAGTGATTTCTAAAATTATTATCTTTCTTTAAGTTTATTAAATTGTCGTTAAAATGTAATTAATTTGATTGAAGTTGATAGTGGTCAAACAGGAAATATGCTTTATAATTTTAGAACAAGGTTAGTTAACAAAATTCTTAATTTAGAAATTTCTGTTACTCATAAACAGATTACCCATTTTGAAAAATTAATTAAAAATCAACAAACGTTAGTATCTACAATTATACCGAATGAAATTTTTAGTGAATTTTCACGTTGACAAATTATTAGGTACAATAAAAAGTTTATTGAAATTAAAATTAACAATATCAATAAATTAAACCGTTTAATTAATGAAACTTTTAGAAAAATTAACATCCAAGAAAACTGGATCAAAAATATTTCTGATACCGAATTACCTATTGAAATAAAACATTTTTTGGCTTTAGGTTACAAATTTAGCATTTCTCCAAACAAAAATGACATATATCTTTCAAAATTTTTGTCTGAAATTGAATTTATAATTTCACAGTGTAATACTAGTAAACAGAATATATACAGATCAAAAGTAATTAATATTCTAACAAATTTTTATCAAAAACAAACTAAGTTCACCTACCTAGAAATACTTTACAAAAAATCGGTTTCTTTTTTTAAATCACATAACAACCTTATAGTTACAAGATCTGACAAAGGCAATGTCACAGTTATTATGAATAAGGATCAGTATATTGAGCTTTCCGATTCTTTACTTTCTGACGAAAATTATTACAAAAAATTAACCACAGGCCCAACATCCACCTTTCAACAAAAAGCTAATAAGATAGTTTCTAAATTAAAAAACAATAATTCTATTACACAAGAAATGGCTAAAAAAAAATTAACAATATATAATCAGACGTGTCCAAAATACTATGGTCTTCCTAAAATTCATAAACCTGTTCTATCTTTAAGGCCAATTATTTCTTCCATTAATTCACCTAATAGTAAATTAGCTATACTAATCACTGAAATTTTAACAAAAGCTTACAATACCAACAATGATTATTACATAAGAGACTCTCTTCACTTTTCAGATTTTATAAAGGATGTTACACTTCCAGATAATTATGTAATTGTTAGTCTGGATATTGTTTCACTTTTTACTAACATACCACTTCAACTCTTTAAAGATAGCATTGAGAAAAGATGGGTTTCTATTTCTCTAGAAACATCCAATCCAAAAAATACATTTCTTGAAATAGTTGATTTTATTTTTAACTCAAGTTATTTTGTTTTTGACAACACATATTATTAGCAAATTTTTGGAACTCCAATGGGTGCTTGTATCTCTCCAATTATTGCACAATATGTTATAGATGATTTACTTGAAACACGTATACCAAAATTAAATTTCAATAATCCTTTTTTTTTTAAATATGTTGACGATATTATTTGTAGTATTCCTCTAAATTCATCAACACACATTTTAGATGTTTTTAATTCTTACAACCAATTTATTAAATTTACATTAGAAGAGGAAACAGATAACAGTGTACCATTCCTAGATACAAAATTAATCAGAACAAATGATAACAATATAATTTTAGATTGGTATATACCCAGCTAACCTTTAATGCTGGCCCAGTATTGGAGTCATAGCCGGTACCCGGCACTTGCATTGCTGTAGAAGTGCTTGAATAGAATGCTGGGCCGGTAACTATAGGAAACTCTGGCCAGCATCTGGCCAACAGTCTCTTAGCCAGCACACAGATTACAGGTCAGGCACCTTACCAGTGCTACTGAGTTACTTGATTTCAATATCAAATCTGCATTTATCAGGCACTTATATCAAGTGCTCAATTTTAGGTGGCCCACTACTTCTACTATGAAGGACCAGCACTATTCTGCATATATATATATATATATATATATATATATATATATATATATATATATATATATATATATATATATATAAATAGTTCAATACTGATCAACATGATTTAGGAATAAGTATACATAAGAAACCTATCAAATTGTTAAACGTAAATAACGGTAATTTATAAATATAACCCATCAATACAGACCATTATTTTCATTGATATTTAATTTTGTAGAGCTAGATTATATTATTACATAAAATCAGAATATTGAAACGGTTTTCTTATATTATAGGACATAGAAAAAATGAAATAAAAACCAAGTACTTATATAATATTAGACGTTTTAATGTCATAAAAATAAAATAGTAACTTTTGCAATTAACAATAAATAAAGTATAAATGTGTCAAAATTAAAAATAATGCCAAATAAAATATCAGTAAACAAACTCATAAATGAAACAGTAATTTGAGAATCCATTTAATTGACAATATAAGTGAATATTAATATTTAAGTAGGTACATATACTTTCATATGGTCAGAATATCCATGTGCACTCAGCACATATACACTCGCATAAACAAACAAAAGAGATATGAAACACGACCTGTATAATATTTATAGCTAATAATTTGTGAAAATAATAACAAGTGAATATTTGCGAGTATGTACACTTGACTGCAAGAACAATTCCCTAAGATGTCTTTTTCAAGAGACGCTGTGTCCATCTGGTTTGTCCACTAATTGAGGCTTGAAATTTCATCGAAGGTGAACACTAAATGAATATTTTAAACTGTGATGAGCACTGATAGAGACGCTTTCGGAGACCTCATTTCACCACAGTACATTTTTAAAGATTTGACGATCGTTCCAGTAACAAGGTTAGCGTCATCAGAGAATGTATTATCTTTTAAAACTGTAAACTACTTAAAACATTTCATTTAGCACTTGAGTTATATTTCAGGCTTAGCTTACAATATTTTTCCTAAAACATATATTTGTCTCCTATATATTCTTCACTGTCTGCTGCATTATGAAGGCAAAACTTTAATGAGTCACCTTTTTGTTGTCTGGCATCTTCACACAAAGGGTTCTTGCTCATTATGTTCCTGAAAATCAGACACTATATCAACAAATAATGTTCGATTTTTCCACAACGCAACATTTACAATTAATAAGTATAATAATGTTGGTCAAAGCGTAATACTAGTTACGTATATTGAATTAATCAATTTCAATAATGTTACTTCCTTCCCTTAATTATGGAGGAAGAATGGTGAATAATACCAGAGCTGACACACAAAATCAGTTACCAATATTTACGTGATTTACAAACTATACATTCAAGTGCTTATGATTTGCATACTGTGAGAACACTACATTTAATATAATGCGATAAGACTATAAATAAATTAAAAAATGATTCACTTACCTATTGCCTTGCGACAGATAATTTCTTGCGTTTTATCAGTTATCATTCTACTTTAAGCTCAAACACACAGCACTACATCACATAAACATACGCCATGTTGTTTTAGTTTTAATGTTTTTTTTTTGTGTTAGCACCATGGACATGCGCCAACACTATCGGCTCACGATGATAGACGAGCAGACGAGGGTTATTATGGCTACACTGCACTTATCCAGCGTTTTGCCGGTACTATGAAAAAGCGATAATCCTCACCGTATAGCCAACATTGGTTAGGTACTGCGGAATACCGTAAATATTATTTGCATTTTGCCAACGCCAATAGGGTAAGGGTAAATCGCCTTTTCGTCGTTGCCGTTACTGAACCAACACAGACGGCATTATCCCGGCAGACGGCCGATGGTTGCGTGTTTGCTGGGTAAAGCCAACTAGTTCTCAAAGGTATATTAATTTTCATTCAGATCATTTTTTTAAAACTAAAATTTACATTTTATTAGGTTTAAAAAATAGAATATTAAAGATATGCCATCCTTCTTTCCATGAAAAAAATTTAAGAAAACTTTATAATATTTTTGTTAACAACTCTTATCCTCCCAAACTACTTAATAGACTCTTATACAATTGTTCAAACAATCACCATTACAATACAAGACACTCTCTACAAACAGTATCAAATTTATCTGACAGACATAACACCCTCATAATTTCGAGTTCGGAAGCATCTAACTTTTTTTACATATCAATCCCATACATTAAGAGTATTTCGAATAAGTTAAAGTTTATATTTAAAGATGAAACCAATTTTAAAATAACGTTTCGATATTCAAAAACAATTAGTAACATTTTCAGTAAACTCAAAAGTAATGATGAAATTTCCAAAGTGTCTGGAGTGGTATATTGTATTCCATGTAATAATTGTAGTTTAAAATACATTGGCCAAACAAGCAGAGTCCTTAAAGATAGGATAACACAGCACAAAAGTGATATACGTTTACAAAAAAGAACTTGCGCTTTGTCTGAACATAATCTCGACACTGGCCACAATATAAATTTTAGTGATGTTTCTATTTTACACTGTGAAACCTTAAGTAATAAAAGAATGTGTTTAGAAGAATTTGAAATTACTTTTAACGACAATTTAATAAACCTAAAGAAAGATAATAATTTTAGAAATCACTACCCCTATTTATATTTCCTAGACAAAAACAAAAAACAAATTCAAATAGACAATTGTTAGCTTCATATGTCAGTTTGGCACTTTCCGACTTCAGTCAAATTTAAAAAACGGTTTTTTTCATGTTTGTATTTTCATAATTAGTTATAGTAAAACTCACGTTAGATGTAAGTATTTTAAAACTTTTATATTTTTCCTAAGTAAATTGAAAACTTTTTCCTTTCCATGTTGTAGCCTTGAGAATGGAATAAACTTTTCCGAAAGCTCGGCTTTTAATAAAGAGTTTTATTTTGCAACTGACGGCTTTCCCACAATTTTTTAAGAATATATATATATATATATATATATATATATATATATATATATATATATATATATATATATATATATATATATATATATATATATATATATATATATATATATATATATATATATATATATATATATATATATATATATATATATATATATATGATACAACCGATCACTTAAAAAATACTTCACTGATTTGGACTATATTTGGGAATTACCCTTATTTTGTTAATGGCTTGAATGAGTTCGTTCATCAGATCTTAACGCCCAATTATTCTTAACAAAAAATTAAAAAATATTTTTTAAAACGCAGTATCTCTCAAATTCTTTAAGTGATTGAAACGAAAACTTTCAAATTAAAATAGCATAGACGGACACGGTTCTGTACCAATTTTTAAGTCTTTTGAGCAAAGAAAAATAATGTCATTCGAAATTAAAATTAAAATAATCTTCGACATCACTTCAAATTCTGCAATATCTACAATGACAGATGATGCTACCTGTTGGCAGTACAGGTTAAATAAATGGTCGATAAAAATCTAAACAATGGAAGTTACAAGTACTTCTGCAACATTCCAGAACGTAGACAGGGGCGCAATCTCGTGGTGGAACCAGGTAGTATGTTGTCAGAACAGCTCTAGTTAACACAAAATGTTATAGATGGAGACATTTGTACAATCAACTAACAATTTTGTAGATGTCAGACAGGGCGGATTTCTTTTATAATACCGGGACAATGTTTATTTTCAAAAGCGCTAAATTTTAGCATGCCACAATATTCTCTGCAAGTGTCAAAACCTGCTCAAAAAATGAGAACGATACTGATAGATAAGTTATTAGATCCATCATTTTTATTATCGATGATTTCTCAGGTTAGTTTTTTTAGTGAGTTTAGTAAATAGCACTTTCTGTATTTCTCATATTTTACGTTTCTAACAGGTAGAATCCCGCTTAAAATTAGCCATACCTACGTTTGCTTAGCGTCCAATCCAATAGAGTTTAATTTAAAAGGTGCTTGCTTTCGGCGTCGACCGGATTTCAGTGTAGTCTTGAACAAAACCTAGATTCATACACTCTCGAATTGCAAAATCGCCGCGAAACATATGCCTATTAGTTTATTTAAAATAATATCGTAAAACTGTTGTTTTTTATTAGATTTTATAATTGATTTTACTCATTTTTGTGTGCACAGAGACACGATCTAAATGTCTTCTCTACTTTTAAGCTTGTGTAGCCCCAATGTTAATTAAGGGTTCCCCTTTATTTTACTTGCTTATATATCTAATATAAAAATAAAAAAGGAGTGAAACAGCCAACGAATTTATTTACTTTAGTGTTGTATTCGATATTATCTGAAAAAGACATTATAGGCGACAATGTGGAATGTAATTTCGGTAAATTTATAGTTTACTGCAAGGAGGGTTTTTGGATTTTTTTTTCAGAAACATGTTGAGAACCCCCCTTGGATGCACAAGCCACAAGACAAATTTGGTGCAAACAACCCCTAAGAAACTTAAGGGACCAAGAATTAATAGGGTTGCTGGGCGGGGAGGTAATCTGAGCGAAAAATGCTAAAAAATATTTTGTCGGACTTTGTAAATATGCGTTTTTCACATTTTGCAGCAATACTTCCTTCAAACCCTGTCTGTCCCGAACAACACCCATATTCGCCCAGGTTCAGTAACTGTCTTAAGCTAACCTTTAATACTGGCTCAGTATTGGCGTCATAGCCGGTACCCGGAACTTGCATTGCTGGAGAAGTCCTTGAATACAGTGCTGGGCCGGTAACTATAGGAAACTCCGGCCAGCAGCCAGCCAACGGTCTGTTAGCCAGCGCATACATTACAGGTCAGGCACTTTACCAGTGCTGCATTGTTACTTGATTTAAATATCAAATCTGCATTTCTCAGGCACTTATATCAGGTGCTCAATTTTAGGTGGCCCACTACTTCTACTATGAAGGACCAGCACTACTCTCCATTGACACATTACTAATTTATACATATATATATATATATATAATATATATATATATATATATATATATATATATATATATATATATATATAATAGTCCACTGCTGATAAACATGATTTAGGAATAAGTTACATAAGGAACCTATCAAATTGTTAAACGATATTGGTAATTTATCATCAGTACAGACCATTATTTTCATCGATATTCAGTTTCGTAGAGCTAGATTATATTATTACATAAAATATACCAGAATATTGAAACATTTCACGATTTTCATATATTATAAGACTTAGAAAAATTGAAATAAAATACAAGTACCTATATGTATTAGACGTTTTAATGTCATAAAAATAAAATAACTACTTTTGCAATTAACAATAAATAACAAATGTATCAAAATTAACAATTCCAAATAAAATATCAATAAACAAACTCATAAATGAAACCCTATTCTGATAATCCATTTCATTAACAATATAAGTGAAGATTAATATTTTAGTAGGTACCTATTTCTTATGGTCTAAATATCCATGTGTTCTCAGCACATATGCACTCCCATAAACAAAATTTTAAAAAGCCTAGACGTAGCAAGTGCGTTATGGTAGTGAATTTTCATAGAAATGAACTGACACCAAATATTTTATTATAACTTCTTTTCTTGTAACATAGCAATCTAAATTTTGGTGTATAGTTTGCTTTTTATATCGTTAACCTACCTACCAAATTTGGTTATCA
The DNA here is from genome assembly GCA_964006375.1 of Tillus elongatus. NCBI lineage: Eukaryota > Metazoa > Arthropoda > Insecta > Coleoptera > Cleridae > Tillus > Tillus elongatus. The sequence continues at coordinate 134,586,590 of OZ023266.1, read as the reverse complement.
TAGCTTTTTATTTTTCGAGATAAAAATGATTTTCGAATGAAAACTCAAAATTTTCCCGGAAAAACCTCGTCAAATTTTCCTGACTAACAAACTTATCCAAGCCACTTACAAAAGGAAGGTACATGCTAAATTTTATCAAAATCGGCCCATTACTTTTTGAGTTATATATATATATATATATATATATATATATATATATATATATATATATATATATATATATATATATATATATATAAATTTAAAACTGACCCCGGATATGGGCCCAAGGGGTCCTAGTTCGCGCTCATTTGCAAAAAAATTTCAAAATTCAAAAGTCGGGATCTCCCCTAAAGTAAATTTTTTCTACGAAAATTAACTTAAAGATGAAATACAGCCTGTATAATATTTATATCTAATAATTGGTGAAAATAAAATTGAGTACACTTGACTGGTAACTTTTACACTAAGTAAATATTTTAATCTATGATGAGCACTGATAGTTACACTTTTGGCGAACCCAATTCACCACAGCACATTTTTAAAGATTTGACGATTGTTTCACTAACAAGGTTAGCGTCATCTGAGGATGTATCATCTTTTACAACTGTAAACTATTTAAGACATTTCATCTAGCACTTGAGTTATATTTCTGGCTCAGCTTACAATATTTTTCGTAACACATATTCTGTCTCTGACATTCTTCACTATATCCTGCATTACGAATGCAAACTTTGTTGCCTGGCATCTTAACACAAGGAGTTTTTGCTCACTGTTCCTGAAAACAGACATTATATCAATGAAAACTGCTAGATTTTTCCACAGCGCAATATTCACAAATAATAAGTTTAATAAGCTTATCCTAGCTATATCGAATTAATCAAATATATTGACTCACTCTCAATAATCTTACTTCCTTCCATTAATTATGAAGGAAGAATGGTGAATAATACAAGAGTTGACACACAAAATCAGTTACCTATATTTGCGTGATTTAGAAACAAACTATACTATCATTTGCCCATGATTTTCATATTATAAATAAATTAAAAAATGATTTATTAACGTATTGCCTTGCGAAAAACAATTTCTTGCGTTTTATCATTTATCCTTTTACATTTATTAAGCTTCAAACACACAGCACTACAACAGATAAACATACGCCATGTTGTTTTAATTTTGTTTGCTTTTGTGCTACCACCATGGTCATGCGCCAACACTATCGGCTCACGATGATAGACGAGCAGACGAGGACTATTAAGGCTACCCTGCACTTCTCCAGCGCTTTGCCAGTACTGTAAAAAAGCGATAATTCTCACCGCATAGCCAACATTGGTTAATTACTGCAGAATACCGTAAATATTATTTGCATTTTGCCAACGCCAATAAGGTAACGGTAAAGCGCCGTTTCGCCGTTGCCATTACTGAACCAACACAGACGGCATTATCCCGGCAGACGGCCGATGGTTGCGTGTTTGCTGGGTTGGGGGTTGCTCCCAAGAATTTTTTCTTGTGTGTTATGCTTTGAAGGTAGTTTTAGGCATAGACAAGTGGGCAGGAGAAACCCCCGTGTTTTTGGGTGAGGGGCAGAAACCCTCTAGGTCCTGGTGGTTCTTCTTCCTCTTCTGCATGCATGCAATCACTCTCAATGCATTAAACACAGAAGGATGTTTATGTTTCGCTTTCTAGTGTATTTTTTGTTGGGTATATTTATTGTTTATCAACTGTTCTGTTGAGTTTTGTATCCAAATTACTGTATAAATATTTATGTTAGAGGTCATGTTTTTGCTTGCCCTTCTTTACCTTATTTTTTACCGTCCTAATTAAATAAAGTACCGTTTTCTAACTTTTAATATAGTGAACCTCGGTCGTTCAGCGGTAAGAACGTGTGCCTCTGAACCGAAGGGTACTGGCTTCCATCCCAGGGTACTCCTTTCACTTTTTCAGTACATACTGTACAATTAACATCAACCGAGGTTCTGGCATTGTATTTGAGCAAGTTAAACGTCTGCACGTTCCGCCCTTCGGAGGGGGGCGTAAAGCCGTCGGTCCCGTGTCCATGCGATGTTGGACACGTTAAAGATCCCTACCCTCCTTACAGAAAGACAGGGGTTCGACAAACTTTCCAGGATAGTGAGGTGAAACTGCTCCCTGGCGTCGGTGATTTGCCACAGTCGCGGAAATAGGCCAACGATAAAGAAACAAAACACACAGACAACTTTTAATATAAGGTTAAATCACTATGATATATTATTCTAATGAAAATGCACTACAATAACGCACTTGCTGCGTCCCGAACATTTTTTTGCCTTGTGGTTGTCTCCCGGGGTGAGTAATGTGGTTGGTCGGGGAAGGAGCAGTTGGTATGGTGTTTCTCCTTCCCCTTAGCTTCGGGGGGGGGGGGGGGTGGGGGCTTGCATTGTGATCTGGTTTTCCGTTCTCTTAGCTTTCATTTAAGAATACCGGTCGTCTTTCGGGGTAAAACGTGAGAGTGACGGCATGTGAAGTTTTATGAAATAAATTTTCTGACACATCATTAAAATTCTCTTTTCACTCAACTTCTGCGGGGATGCATTCTGATATGGTTTTCTTTTACCCCAGCTTTTCATTTGGGCAAACCGGTGGACTTTTGGTGGCAGAAATGAGTGGGTGATGGGATGTCCGTTTTCTGATGCTTCTCAAACATGCATACAACCGCCTCCTTCTGCATAAACCACAAAAAAAGTAATGTGGTTTCAACCGCCAACCGCTTTTTCCGCGAAAACCACTTTCTGAAGAAAATGAAACCAATTATTTTCCGTAATTTGAATATAATAATCGTTTTAATACAATGAGAATTCTAGTGATAAGAAAAGCCATTTTCTATGAGTATGAAGTTTAGATAAATCTTGATATATCAGATGTGCTGAAAACGTTTAGTATTGATAACCTACAGAACTATTTCTTTTATTAATCAAGTCCTTACCATTCAACGATAGATTCTCATTTACTGAGCCTGTAACCGCATTTCTCTTGCGTGTTGGTTTCTCACTACATTACCTAGAGGCTGTATAATTACCAACTACAGTATATCTACCCTCTGGAAATTAATGTAAGGGATGTATGGCATGATACTAGAAATGCGATACACATGTACTGCTGCAAATAAAATGCTGTTTACAACCACTTGAGGCTTACGGTGAAGTGGTGCTACATGTTCACTCCATTAAGGCCTTTTAAAATATGTACGAGCCCTGCCTTAGTGAAAGTAGCTCAGCCAACAAAACTATGTTTTTAGTGAATTTTCATTAAGAAAATTCACTAATAAAGAGGTATCGACGGTGAGAGTTTCGGAAAATTTCTTCAAATGAGCGCGAATTAGAGCCTCCGGAATCAATTTCCATGGTCAGTTAATATATATATATATATATATATATATATATATATATATATATATATATATATATATATATATATATATATATATATATATATATATATATATATATATATATATATATATATATATATATCCAACCAATACTTCACTGATTTGGACCAAATTTGGGAATTACCCTTATTTTGCTAATGGCTGAGATGAGTTCGTTTATCAAATCTTAACAGCCATTTTTTATTAATAAAAAATCTCGGGACGCAGCAAGTGCGTTATGGTAGTGAATTTTTATTAAATGCTTCAAATTTGAATAACTCAATTTTCTATAAGCTTAGAAAGTTTGGTTTTGGTGCGTAGTAAGGTCTTTCCTAGGGCAAAATATCTACTGAATTTCATTTATATAACTTTGTAATTTTCGGAGAAAAAAAAATTTTGAAAGAAAATTTAAAATTTGCATAACTCAATTTTGTATAAACTTAGAAAGTTGAATTTTGGTACGTAGTAAGGCCTTTCCTAGGGCAAAATATCTACTGAATTTCATTTATATAACTTTGTAATTTTTGGAGAAAAAACATTTTGAAAGAAAATTTAAAATTTGAATCACTCAATTTTCTATAAACTTAGAAAGTTGAATTTTGGTACGTAGTAAGGTCTATCTCAAGGCAACATATGTAGTAAATTTCATTATAGCAGCTTTGTTATTTTCGGAGAAAAAAAATTTTTTTGAGAGAAAACTCAAAATGTTCCCGGAAAACCTCATCCGATTTTCCTCGCTAACGAATTCGTCCAAGCCATTAATAAAAGAAAGGCACTTGCCGAGATTCATTGAAATCGATTAATTATTTTTTGAATTATCAGACGGATACATATATATATATATATATATATATATATATATATATATATATATATATATATATATATATATATATATATATATATATAGATATATATATATATATATATATATATATATATATATATATATATATATATATATATATATATATATATATATATATATATATATATATGTATAAATTCAAACTGACCCCGGATATGGGTTCTAGGGTCCTAGTTCGCGCTCACTTGAAAAAATGTTTGCAAAGTCTCACCATCGATACCTCTCTATTAGTGAATTTTTTAAAATAAAAATTCACTAAAAGTAAAAAATATTTTTTAAAAGCAATATCTCTCAAATTGTCTAAGGGATTAAAACGAAAAGTTACAGCTCAAAAGTTTATAAATATACGTGTTTCTGTACCAATTTTCAAGTCGTTTAATCAAAGGAAAATAAAGTTATACGAAATGAATAATAAAATAATCCTCAACATTACTTCAGATTCTGTAATGCAATATTTGCAATTTTGGACAAATACAGATGACGTAATCTGTACTGCTATGCTATTTAAATCAATCGTAGATAAAAACATAAACAATGGAAGTTGTCGCAAGATGTCAGGCTGGAGAACGTTGTGAGAGATATGACAGGGACGCCATCTCGGTGGAGGACCAGGTAGTATGTTGTCACGATAGCGCTAGTTTACACAAAATTTTATATCTAAAGCTGTGTACAATGTACAATCAACTAACAATGAGGGCAATCGTGCTTGAATTGGCCGCTAGAGGCGCTAGTGTAGAGTAAGGTCTCTGGAAATGACAGATAGTCAAATGTCACAACGTTTACATTTTAGGTCTCTTTTATCGCAGGTTTTTACAAATTGTTCATTATTGTTGTAAAGATTGTGCCATTACTGATTAATTATGGCATAATACGGTATGGCTCAATGAATGTAAGTGCTTTAAAAGAATGCCTAAGAAAAACAAGTGCAAAATTAAGCTGACCTGAAGAACAGCTAATTCAGAGGTTAGTATCTGTGTGTTTACAACGTATTTATTTAGCAAAAGTATGTATTGTAGAGTTTTCAGCTTTGTTTTTCTGTTCACAGACTCAAAGACTACGATAGAAATAATAATTATAATAGTAAACCAGATACTAACTACGAATTAAAACCAAGGATTCGACTGAATGTAATAATATTTCTTTAGACTCTAGAGATTATAAATAGAGTCCAACAAGAATTTGTCGACCGTTTGGGATATTGTCAGGCACAAGAAGGCGGGCATTTTGAACATTAGATTATATAGAGACTGAACTATGTAATTCCTTATAGGCTTCACTTGTGTTGGGTGTTACTGATAATAAAAATGTTATTACTTACTTTATTTTATTCCTACAAAAAAAATATGTTGGTGAATAGAGAATTGGGTAAGCTTTAAAAAGATGCATCACACTACCCTCTATCCAATTTCCAAATTTCGAAGAGGTAGCTACCTCTTGAAATGGTAAAGCGATAAGGGTGAAATTTTCAAAGTGGCCACAGTTGGCCTCCACACAATAATACCGTCTATGGTGCTCTTCTGATAATTTCCAACATCAGCGGGGTTATTCTGTAAGATTCACTAGTGTTTCTCTCCATCAGTTCCTGCAGACCTTATGTTTAAACTTGGAAGAGCTGGCTTTTAAATATCTCCATATAAAAAGTCTATACGATTTAGGTCTGAAGGTCTAGCTGGCCATTTAATAGGACCCCTCGTTCCTGTCGACTAATCTGAAACCAGGACACAATCCAGTGCCAAGCAAAAACTATGCAAGATCCAAAGGATGGTTAGACCCGGCATCGCAGGGGCCATGACCTCAACTCTAACAGCCGCCATGGAGGTGTTGCTAGATCGCCCCCCCCCCACACACACACACACGCTTAGCTATTATTGTGGGGGGGGGGGGCTAGGTACATACAGACTAGCCTGCAATGATAGACTGACGACCAACACAGGCTGCAGTGACCATTGCAAAATTCACGAGATCGTAAGGGAGCCCATGCTTGCAATGAGGTCAGACTTGGCAAGCCCGAGAATCTGCAGGGAAAATAAGTTTACAGTGGTAATCCCCGACCGCGAGGCATGGAGGGGGAAGACGCCGTGTCTCGAGACGAGAAGAGCGACCTGGCTGGGCAGAATGAGGTCACCCTAATCTGGGTACAGGGTCACTCGGGGGTCAAAGGCAATGAAGAAGCTGACAGTCTCGCGAAGAGAGGATCAGCGGAACCATTTATGGGACCAGAACCGGTCCTGGGCGTGTCGAAAGGCACGGCCAGGGGAACCGTCAAGTTGTGGGTCAGGGAAGAGCATAATGCATACTGGGCAGATTTTCAAACACGGGAAGTCGTTAATTGGCAACCCAGTCCATAGAGTGCTGTGGAGCTGCTAAATCATAGCAGAGGACAACTCAAAAATATAGCAGGGCTCTTGACGGGACACATGGCTGTCAAGAAACACCTGCATAAAATGGGGCGGTTTAAGGGGGACCTGGCATTCAGGCTCTGCAGCTAGGGGGAGGAATCAGCCCAGCACAGCTTGTGCGAGTGTAAAGCTCTGGACCGCAAAAGACAACTGATCTACGGTCAGCCTAGACTGGAGACAAAGCAATATAAAACTTACCCTACCAATTGCTGTGCCAATATTGAAGCATAATAAATTCCACCCGTATAAAACTGATCTTGTACAATAACCGAATGAAGATGATTTTGATCGGCGGCTGGTGTTTTGTGAAATTATGACTGCACGAATAGCTGATGACGGGAACCTTCTGTTCAAAATCTGTTTTTTAGACGAGTGTACGTTTTTATTAAACTCTACAGTCAATCGTCATAATTGTCGTTATTGGGCAGATAATAATCCACACTCAAACTCCACAGAAATTGAATGTCTGGACTGGCATTTTTGGAAACCGTTTAATCGGACCAATTTTTCTTGATGGCAATTTGAGTGGCGAAACGTATTTGGAGTTACTAGAAGATATCGTTTACCCTCTACTAATTGACATTGTTGAAAATGATGATCGCTATCAAGAAAATCAATTAGTGTTTCAACAAGATGGAGCGCCTCCGCATTTTTCACAACGTGTTAGGGAGTTTTTGAACAGAGAGTTTCCAGAGCAATGGATTGGGCGTAAAGGTGCTATTGAGTAGCCCCCTGGATCACCGGATTTAACTCCTTTAGACTTCTTTCTATGGGGCCATTTAAAGAGTAGCATTTTCGCAACAGAACCGGAGTCTCTGGAAGAATTACGACGACGAATTGTTGAAGAATGCCGTCTAATAACTTCACAAATGCTCCAGAATGTCAGAGCTCATTTTGAACAAAATTTGTACTTTTGTATAGAAGCTGGTGGTCAAAAATTTGAACACTTACTTAACTGAATAAACACTTTTGAACGCTTGGTTTTGTTTTTTATTTTTTTTTTAACGAAAAATTTACTAATTAGTGCATTTCTTATCACAATGAATGAAATACGTGCTTGCAACTCCAACTGTGAATAATTTTTAAACGAGTTGATAAAACTTCCAAAAAAATTAGTGTGCTGAATTTAGAAAAGAAAGAGCTTTGAAATGATGTAACACTCGACCCATGTTCCCTATTTAACATATAAGGGTTGTTATCACCACCCTTAAAGGGTTGATGTGGCAAAGTTGAGTTTTCTGTCAAAAGATGTCCCCCTCAATATTAAAATTGATGTGTGTCAGCGGTTCTTTAAAAAAAAACTTCTCTGGACGCAAATCGGTCTGTTTCGTTTTCAATGCGCCACCCTGTGTTTTATATATATATATATATATATATATATATATATATATATATATATATATATATATATATATATATATATATATATATATATATATATATATATATATATAATTTCTTCAAATGAGCGTTAATTAGAACACATATCCGGGATCAATTTTAATTTTTATATGGGGCTTAATTAGCGCTCATTTAAAAGAATTTTTTCAAAACTCAAAAGTCGGGACCTCCTTATTAGTTAATTTTTTTTAAAGACAAATTACTAAAAACATTTTTTATGAAAATTTACTTCGCAGCGTCCGGACTTATACAAAATTACCGAATGCAATAAACTATCTAAAACAAATTCGTTTGATAGAATCGGTTTTCAGTTAGTTGCTTTGTGAGATGGACTGGATATATATTGCCAATTTTTGTGCATTAGCTTCACAAATCTAATTTACAGCAAACACGAGCGTGTCCACTTTATTGGGATTATTGATTATATTGTCATGATGAATGATGAATGAAGTGAATTCGACAACGTCAGCTACTGAAAACAGCAACTTTTGCATGTAAAACATTGTGTCGACGTGTATATTATTATGATTAATTATGGAATGTGAATTGCAAATTTACAGAGATAATTGCTTAATTAATTATGGGATCGCATTTAAGTGCGCAAAGTAGTAATTTGTAATTTGGTTCAAACCAGACTGTAGCTGCTGGTTGAAATATTGTACCGCCTATGAAATTATTACAGAAGATAATAATTGTTACAGAAATGGAAGTTTTCGCAACAGATTTGGTTTACGCTATTAATCAATTTCTACTTCATTTGGCTAAACAAGCGAAGGACAGATTGCTAGCAATTGTCGTTAGTCTTGTACTTGCTGTGTACTACTTACATAATCAGTACTTTTGTGTGAAAATAAAATACTGAGTGATCCAAATAGGACACTTTTGATAGACAATGCCAATTTCTACAGGAGCTAAAATAATTAACTTACACGTTATGAGCTAGCTTTTTGAGAGAAAGCGAATGCCGGGAACCGTGCATCAATATCTTGGACTCCTTAGAATATATAGGGTAATTGTAATTTTTCTGATGGACCATGCTGTATATTTTTGCATATTCTTTTTTTAAATGAAATTCTCTTTTCAAATTCACATAATAATTGCTATGTTTCTTGTTAAACATTCATTTTATTGCTGATTTTATAATACTATAGATGTATCTTGTAACACGGTTGATCAAGGGCTCGGCCGTCGTGCCGTTTAGGAGGAGGAGGAAGTGCAACATCCACAGAACTCTCACTCTATACGGTAGGAGCATTCCAATGGCCAGGGAGGTAAAATATCTTGGGGTCGTATTGGACTCTAAGCTAACCTGGAATGGTGACATTGGAAAAATACTGCGTAAGGCAGCCATGACCTTAGCCGTCACTGGGCGGCTATATGGAAAAACGTGGGTACTAAGACCTAGTGTGCCCACTGGCTGTACGTAAGGGTGGTCAGACCATCGTTAACATACGCGGCACTGGTCTGGTGGCCTAAGGTGACACAATCCAGTGCCAAACAAACACTAGGCATGATCCAAAGGATGGCTTGCCTAGGCAACACGGGGACCATGTCTTCAACCCCAACAGCCGCCATGGAGGTGTTTCTGCATCTGCCAACCCCCCCACCCCCTACCCCGCTACACGTTGTTTTTATGGGGGAGGACTACACAGACTAGCCTGCAATTGTAGACTGAAGATCAACCCAGGCTTCAGGGGCCACTGCAAAATTCAGGAGATCGTGAAGGAGCCCATGCTTGAAATGAGGTCAGACTTCGCAGGCCCGCGAATGTGCAGGGAAAACAACTTTACAGTGGAAATCCCCGACCGCGAGGCATGGCGGGAGGAGACGCCGGGCATACCACGGGACGCGCTCGTCTGATTCACGGACGGATCTGGCAGGTAGCGTGGGACGGGAGCAGGTGTTTACTCGGAAGGACCGAGAGTAAGTCATAGTATTTGCCTCGGAGTCCATGCAGCGGTGTTTCAGGCCGAAATGTACGCCATTTTGCACGGGAGAACAAGAGGAGGGGCTACACCAACAAGCGGATCCTCATAGCCACAGACAGTCAGGCAGCCCTTAAGGCACTAAGTAGCCCACGGGTAAACTCCTGGCTGGTGAGTAAGTGCCGAGACGAGACGAACGACCTGGCTGGGCAGAATGAGGTGGCCCTCATCTGGGTGCCAGGTCACTCGGGGGTCAAAGGCAATGAAGAAACTGACAGTCTCACGAAGAGAGGGTCAGCAGAACCATTTATGAGATCAGAACCGGCTCTGGGCGTGTCAAAGAGCACTGCCAGGGGAGCCATTAAGTCCTGGGTCAGAAACCAACACAAGGTGTACTGGGCGGACTGTCCAGGGCTCAGACATGGGAAGTCAATAATTGACGGACCCAGTTCAAAAAGAGCTGTGGAGCTGCTAAATCTTAGCAGAGGACAGCTCAAAAACACAACAGGTCTCTTGAGGGGACACATGGCCGTCAAGAAACACCTGCATAAAATGGGGCAGTTCGAAGGGGACCTCGCATGCAGACTCTGCGGCGAGGGGGAGGAATCAGCCCAGCACATCTTGTGCGAGTGTAAAGCTGTGGACCGCAAAAGACAACTGATCTACGGTCAGTCTAGACCGGAGACAGAGCAATATAAAACTTCACCCTACCAATCGCTGGGCAAACTAGTTCAAGGCACAGTGATTTTGTAATGGGTAGAGTAAGACTAAGGGTATGCACAATCAACCAAAGGTTGCAGCGCTATCGGGGCGGCAAGGCGGCGAGCGAGCCCTGAGGGGAAAAAAGATTAAGTAACTAAATATTTCGTGCCATACTTGAAATACAAATCAAAATACCTTGACAACAACTGTCAAACAATCATTATTTTTATTAAAGTGAAGTTTGCTTTACAGGTTTGCTTTTGAGTGTGCTTTTTTGAACCGAGTTTTGAAGTTATAAGAAGTTTTTCCTGTAAATTGTTACGTCAGCTCCAAAAAAGACAAAATGTTATAAATAGAGACTGTGTACAACCAACCAACAATTTTGTAAATAGTCAGCCCTCGCACTTTTCCCCCTAATTCTGGGACAATGTATGTAAGGCTAGATGCATTCTCACCATAATTATAAACGCAGACCGGTTTCGCTCTAATTAAAGCTCGTTAGTGCGCTACACTAATTACAGCGAGAATATAGCTAAAGAAATACGTCTACGGCTAAGGTAGCCACAATTCTATAACATTGTGAGATGCACGACGGGGTCGCCATCTCGGTGCCGAACCAAGTATAAGTTGTCACGGCAACTACAATAAACACAAACTGTTATATACATAGAAAACATAATGTATAATTGTAGAGCACATAAATAAACAAATAAATAAATATATATATATATATATATATATATATATATATATATATATATATATATATATATATATATATATATATATATATATATATATATATATATTGTTATATTGTAGGTTAACTTAGCCACGATTGGGTGTCAATTGATAAAGTATGTTAAGCTAGGGTTGTTTTAGGCACACTATTTTGGGGTGATAATTGAAATAGAAAGGGTTTATTTTAAGTTATATATTATTATTATTAGGTATATTGAAATATTTGATATGGTAGCTAATTTAAATATGTTTCATTGCTTTTTGTGATATTAATTTCTAGGTATTTTAGCTTTTTAATTAAATCTTATCTGTAAAATACTCTCTGAAATGTATTGTAAATCTGTGTGTATTAAATATATGTATGTAAATTTTGTATTAGTATCTTTATTTTAGATTTTAATTCGGTTTTACCTGTACAATTGTGTTTATTAAATATACGTGTATTTGACTTACACCCCGGTGTATCCAATGTCTTTTACTGCTGTCTGGAACCTAAATAAATTTATAGCATGGATTAAATTCACCCTTAAATCAGGAAGCTTCTCTAGCTAGTGGGTTCAAGCCCGAAATATGTTTGTTTCTTTTTAAATTTTGTAAACTATTGCCCTATCTGATTTCCTTGAATTTCACGCACTTCTTAAAAAAACGGTATGTGTGGTTTGTATAACACCGTATTCCAGCTTACAGTCAATAAACGAATACCTACTCAAGCTAGATACGCTTATTGTTGGTTAAAGCCAAGAGATCGCCCCTGCCAAACGCCTTGGTATTTACCGTGCAAAACAAGATGGCAATTTGTGTGATGAGACGTCTTTACTTTCGTTTTATTTATGGTAATTTTGGAGAGTTTTTATTACTATTTTTGAAGCTGGAGATGTTGCACAGTAAAGGTGTGTTTTTATTTTTATTTTACTCACTCAGTCTTTATTCCCTTTGCTGTCTTTCGTGTAGCTATGTTGAATCAGACCAGCGACTCCTGTTGATTTTTACTTCTCTTTGTTTCGCAAACTTTCTAAATCCCCTCTTTCTAATAAAAATTTTCAATCTAATCTTTTTTTCTCTTAAATTTCAATCTGATTTTTCTTTAATACCCAAAAGTTCAATCAATCAATTTTTAATAAAAATTTCAATTTGCTTTTTCTTACTACCAAAAATTCCCATCTATTTATTATTTTTTTCTATCGCGACCGTTACCTAGTTAATTTCTGTCTTTTGGCCGCCTTTTGAAAATATTTTATCAAAACAAATATCTACAATTACCCTCCTCTCGATAATTTCCCAGGATACATAATTTTCATTGTTGTTCCCTTTTGACTTTAGTTTGATTGATTTATTAACCTATACTAAAATTTCATTGTCAGTTTGACATTTTCCTAACTAAACAGCTGACCTACATCTAGGTTATGACATGACATTCTTAAAATTGGCAACCAATATCCTTACATCTTAATATTCTTATCCTAATAAATATCATCTTTAATTACATAACAGCTAGTAAACAATAACACCTTAAACTATCTAATAAAACTAGTCATACATTCCGTAATGTCCAACATATTTACATTATCTTGGTTTAGAGTCTTTATATATATATATATATATATATATATATATATATATATATATATATATATATATATATATATATATATATATATATATATATATATAGGTGTGCCAATTAAAGGAAAGGTGGACGGTTGGCCAAAGGGGCTCAGGGTGAGCCCAGAGAAAGCAACCGTCATACCGTTTACGATGAGGAGGAACTGGGAGAGCCACAGAACCCCACTCTATACGGTAGAAACATTCCAATGGCCAGGCAGGTAAAATATCTTGGGGTCGTATTAGACTCTAAGCTAACCTGGAATGGTCACGTTGAAAATATACTGCGTAAGGCAGTCATGACCGTAGCCGTCACTAGGCGACTATATGGAAAAACGTGGGGACTAAGACCTAGTATGGCTCACTGGCTGTACAAAAGGGTGGTCCGACCATCGTTAACTTACGTGGCCTAAGATGACACAATCCAGTTCCAAAAAAAAACTAGGCAAGATGCCTCGGCATCACAGGGTCCATATCTTCAATCCCAAGAGCCGCCGCGGAGGTGTTGCTGGAAACACCTGCATAAAATGGAGCGGTTTGAGGGGGACCTCACATGCAGACTCTGAGGCGAGGGGGAGGAATCAGCCCAGCACATCTTGTGCGAGTGTAAAGCTCTGGACCGTAAGAGACAACTGATCTACGGTCAGTCTAGACCGGAGACAGAACAATATAAAACTTCACCCTACCAATCGCTGTGCAGACTAGTTCAAGGCGCAATGATTTTGGACTGGGTGGAATATAAAGTCTAAGGGCATGCACAATAAGCCAAAAGCTGCAGTGGTATCGGGGCGGCAAAGTCGCGAAAGGGTCCTGAGGGGAAAAAAGGGAAACAAATAAACGCATCCACAATAGAATATAGGAACACACCCTCGTAATTAGAAAATCCGACTCTTCATCGTCGCTGGCCATGCATCATATTTATACAGGATATAAAATAGACTTCCACAATGCCAATATAACAGCCCCGGTTTACAACTTCAAAACCAGAATTATCCGCGAAGCGATCGAGATCGAAAAACGTCCCGATTGTTTAAATAAGCTGATGGTCTTTGTCTTCCGATTACTTGGAAACCTATTATATCTACATAACAAACACACAAAAAGACAATAAATTCAATAGGCAATTTTATTGCGTCATTACTTGACTCAACGAATACCTGCAATACTCTTAATCCTTTAAGTACCGTGAACACACTGAGGCCTTAGAGACGATCACCGGCGAGATTTGGGGACTAGGCAGATTGAGGCCCCGCAATCTAGCTACAACCCAACCCACCTTTGTCCACCGCTCTAAGAAGCAGGCAGATTGAGGCCTCAGAGTTCATTTTCTTACATATTTCCTTTAACTCTTGAAAATGGCCCCAGAACAGGAGCCGAAACGTCGAGTTTTCATAAGTTCCGGACGCGATTCAACCCGAGAACCAAATATGCCTTATATATATATATATATATATATATATATATATATATATATATATATATATATATATATATATATATATATATATATATATATATATATATATATATATATTCTTAATGAGAATTCATTAGTATATTTTACTTGAGTTATCCAAATTTGAAGTCGTGTGAGGCTTTAACCACAATTAGGTTTTTCATTTTATAAAGAACTGTTTAAAACATCTACGCGGCAGTTTAAATTTTCATCTTGGCTTTGTTTTCCCTCCGGTAAGTGGTTACTATAATGTAAATGGGAAGCAGCTGTTAACAAACGTTGTTTATAATTCAGGTTTCATTTATATTAACGGAAATAAGTTACTGAATAAAACAGTGGTAAATTTGTCGCTTATTATAAATTTATTCGGTGTTTTTAAAGAGAGACTGTCGACAAAAAAAAACACAATACAGATTTATAATATCTGAGGTAAAGTACAAGCCTTCTCCATATCTTTCTGCCAAATGCTCGATTTAGGAAAACTGTAATATTTAACAGTTTTCTTTACTTCATTTTCTTTTTCTGTTATAGCTGTTACACTTGGCCACTGCGCAATTTGGAATTTTATAAAAAATAGTACTGCAAATTGAATCGTAACTTCCACATGGCTGGGATAATTTACACTCCTCAGAAAAACACTCTCATGAAATGAATTTAGGCTACATGACTTGACGAAAAAGAAAATATTCGTATTCCTGTACCCATAATAAACTTATGAAACGATATATTACTCGACTTTTAATAGTAAAATGTCAGTTTCCCCAATCAACCCACTATTTCTTCCCTTTTTTCTGAAGCGATCTTACTTACAAATAATCTAGACTATTAGGTGGTTGACAGCTACCTGTCCACCAAATTTGATGTCGATTGTTTAATTACAAGACAATTTAATATTTCATCGCTACATGATCAACGCCTACTTGAATTTCATGTAAACTATAAAGTAGACCTTGATTTGACTTCGAAAGTTCTCTCCAAGACCAAATCCAAGGTCACCATCAGATAGCCAGGAAAAAACCCTCGTCTAAAGCTTTTTTCTCCGCGACTTGGACTCTCGGAATAATTATGCTATTCTGTTACTTTTGTGACACCACACTAGATTCAGGCCACCACCCCAACAAATTTTATGGTGAAATATGAATCTCTCGATGAAAAAGTCCTAAATGATTTTCAATGGTTACAAGAACAACTTCCAGATGTTGTTCTTCAGCCTTATAAGTTTTGACACATTCATGCGCATTTGCAAACATTTCTAGTTTTTTTGCTTTACGTTCCTGTTCCATAATTCCAGTTTTCTACAAAACGCATTAACTTTATCACTCGTATCCAACAGATGTGTTGCTCCCTGGAGTTAAAGATTCAAGGTATCTAATTTCTCAGAAGTGTCGACCAAGTAGCTCAATTTCATCACAAATAAACCATCTCGAAACTTCTTGGCTTGCAGTCGGCCCGAGCCAGAGCTTCTCTCTGGATCAACATTATGGAGATTTTTGTTTCACAAGTGCTTGTATCCTTTGGAATCTTCCAGACATTTTACGAGCACTATTTGTACATTTTCTGACGCAATTTTTCCACTCTATGTTTGCCTCGTTTAGAAAATCATTAGATAGCAAATTAAGCAAGCGCTGTTGCTTTGAGTTCTATTGGTTTGAAGAATAATAGTTCTTCTACTGCTGAGATACCATCACAAAATCAAACATAGGCAATTAAGTGAGTTCCTTTATTGCTACCTGTTGCCTTATCAAGCGAATTAAAAAAAAGTCACGAAACTCCCCGAAAAGCTGATGTTGTACAACTTCAGCTATATCACCAATTCGACCAGCAACAATATCATTTGATAGAGGTATGCACTGCAATTGTTTGGCCAAATTACCTCTGAACATAGTTTCTACGATCTCAATCGCAGCTTGTTACCTCCTTCAAAGAAAAAAAGCTTTAGCGGACGAGAACCGTGGTATGTGTCATCGGCCTCAAGTGGATATAGATCTGCTCTATGGTGAGTTCATATATGCCTATAACACCCTGTCCTAAAGTAGCTATCTATCAGATTATCAAATTTATTAAGATTCGCAACACTTTTTAGAAGGCCGACAGATCTGGATACAGTTTGATACTCACGTTCTCTTCCTTTGCTTTCTTCGCACTGCCCAGAGTCCTACATTTCTGGGCTCTGCAGACTAGTGCTAGGTTACATAGAAATTTAGATATCTAGAGAATGGTTGGTAAGAAATAATTGTTTGC
Organism: Tillus elongatus; assembly: GCA_964006375.1. Classification (NCBI taxonomy): domain Eukaryota; kingdom Metazoa; phylum Arthropoda; class Insecta; order Coleoptera; family Cleridae; genus Tillus; species Tillus elongatus. The sequence continues at coordinate 134,569,867 of OZ023266.1, read as the reverse complement.
GCTGATGTCAAAAGAAAGAAGAAGTTAGGGAGGAATTTCTCTTCAATTAAACATATACCTGAATATAACAAAATATATAAATTTATTCATATAAATTAAATTTGGAATAGCAAACAAAATGAAATAAAAATGGTTTGTAATTCTCAAATAAACATTAATTGTACACAAATAACAATCAGATAAACAGCAAGAATTTTAAGAGCAAGACATTATTAATTTACATACATGTGTCAAAACAATAAGATAAAGATAGTTGCATATTACTAAAATGTTACTGTTAATTACTTAGCGTATCACTCAAAAATAAACACAAGGGATTAGGTAAATTACTTGACGTTTGTCAATTAATTGCTAGGTTTTCTAGTGAATTACTGGTCAGTTCTTGAGTGAGCCTCCAAAGAAAGAAAATCTATTTGTATTTCCCTACGTGAAATTTCTACATTAATTATGAAAACTAAGAGATATTAAAGAGCATATATAGGTTAGATATTTTACAGACAAAATTTGCTAATTATAATTTATAAAAAATTAATAAAAACTGTGTGTGTAAATTTACAAAAAATTGGCAAAATCTTACAGATTAAACAGGAAATATATAGTTGTGCGGACAACACCTCTCTGACATAGTGTATAAGCTCAAACTTGATTACGTGATTTTGAAAGTTCAGGTTATTAAAACTTCAGATATTAAATTTCGGTATGAAAATTTAGCTGACTCAGAAAGAAGATTTATTCAGACTCACCTCCAGTGCCAAAGTTACCTGGTGACCTTGTGAAGATGCTCTCCAGGTGGGATCAATTATGAATGACTGACACAGATTCCAGACTCCAACAAGAACGGAAAAATTTGGGGAAACGACTGGTACTTCCCATCAGAGATTATTGGGCCGGTGAGTGTTACTGCTCCAATATTACATGACCATTTGACATCTATGTCGATGTTCAGAATTCGCTTGATGGAAACTTTTCTAATCGCAATAAAAACGTCAATTTACCTCAGTAAAATTCACTACCAATTTACTTAAGGTTCGATAATAACCAGGAATTCTTTCTAATTACGGCAAGTAGTCAACAGTTCGGAACAAAGAAACACAACTTAAATCCCGTTTTTAGACTGAATACTATGTTTATTTAAACTCTAAAATCACTTGAATTACTCCGAACAGTCACTGGCAATAATTATCAAGTAGTACAGATAACAGAAAGAACATTACTACCCCGTTTTAAAATAATTTAATAGCCACCGGCGCTGACGGTGTTCACTCTAAGGCCCAGCAGACACTCCCCCACTAATGTATCCGGTTCGGCGACAGTTTCGTCGTTGCACGCAAAATTTTGTACTGTGACCGTTACTGGCTGTGCACTAGCTCTTTCTAGCCTCCATTCTTCGAATGAGATAAAACGAGACCTCCAATCGGCTGCTTTACAGACGTCGCACCTTCGTGTTCACAGTTGAAGGTGTTTGCCGCCAATTCTCTGCAGCGTTTTCCAAACGGTCGTTAGGTGACATCACCGATTACGGAAAATTCCAGAGCCAGTAGCAACGAGATTTATTTCTTGGAAATATTCCTTCCGCAAAATGCGACGCATCATTTACTAACAAAGCCATATTGCGTCTTTAGATATTTGACTTTTAACGTACACATATAAAATGCAGTACGGTGTTTAGGATAGTTAAACATTGGCGACTTTTCATAAAATAATTTTGAAATCAAAACATGAATTGCCTTACAGTTATTGGATTGTCGGCTATTAATTAAGTCTCTTACGGGTTTATTTTGAATAATTAAAGCAGTAACGAAACGCAATCGTTACAAGCTGGCAGAATAAGCTTTACGCCAATGGTGTGAGGATTTTTACATCTGACCATTTGATCTGAAACATTGTGAAAGGCCTCTAAAGCGTTTTAATTTATAAAGTTTTTTGTTGATTTTTGCTTTTAATCGTAATTCAAAGAATTCTCGGAGTTTTCTAACGTACTCGCTATGACGCGTTTCCAAATATTGTTCAAGTTTATTAGGTTTCATGCTATCTGCTGTCAAAATTTTTGAGCAAATGACACAGAGTAGCCTTTTTTCTGCAGATACTTCACTGCTGGTAACCCAAAATTTTAAATATTCTTGAGAATATTTTCTGGATTTTTGTTTCAGTACCACTCTCGTCTGTACAAATTTTGATACCCCACTATCATGAAGTGCTTGCTTACGCCACTTAAAAATTTATATATGATTATGTATACACTGTATAAATCTACTGCTACTCGATTATCGTGAATTGCAGTTAACACACAAATTACAACATACATGGTAGAGGGATCGACTCTACTGAGACTGGCTGGAACTGAACGTGATATAGTATTTATACACGCCGCCCAGACGTTCTAGAATGTTCAAATCAAATCGGATCTTCTCTCGAAGCAGCTTGAATGACTACTATGGTGGCGATTTGAATTGTGATTAAAAATTGAGTCGCAAATACTAGGAGGTTGAGAAACGCTGCCTTCCCCCTGGGGCGCTTTTAGCCAAAAGCAACCCGAACCCTTCGTTGGTCAGGTGCTAACTGCATACTAAATTTGAAGAGGATATCTCAATTCGTTAAAAAGTTACTATGCCTCCTATCAGGCAGACGTACAGACCCACAGACCGACATACCGACAAACTGACAAACCGATGAACCGACGAACCGGCAAACCGACAAACCGACAGACCGACAGATCAACAGACAAAAAAATTCGTTCCGAAATTACGTTTTCTATGTGTTTTGTGGCTTTTTGCGCCGTTATAGCAACAACAAAATTTCAAAATTTCTTCCCCATACATTCTACCACTAATTTAAGTTCATCACAGATTACCAGATGTGTGACTAAGTTGAAATTTTCTAATAATCAAACCCTAAAACATTACATTGCTCGAGTTTTAACGAAAAAATGTAAATTTTCACCAAGTCACCCCCCATTGATCCCGTAGCTCCTGGAGCGATTTTACTCCAAAACAATCCCAACCTTTCCTCTGTCGGGTGCCAACTGTATACCAAATTTGAAAACATTATCTTCATTCGTTGCAAAGTTATCGTGGCTACTAACAGACAGACATACAGACCGACAGACACAAAAAAACTGTTCGTTCCCATGTTTTCTATATGTTGTGACCCTTGTTACGACGTTTAAGCGAAAGCATTTTTTGAAGTTTCTGTCATCGACACCATCCTTCCACACGTATTGACTATGTGGAAGTAATAATTTAATTATTGTAGTATAATACGGAATGAGTAAATTCATTTTCTCATTTAATATTTGTATAATTAAAAAACTCTGAAATTTGTCGTTTATTTTTTATTTTTAAGCTAGACTTAGTAGTGTAAAAATGTCACCTCTCGCTTCAATCCCCTCAGTGTGTCACTTTCAACCCCTAAGTTTCAACTTAGAAGGGTAGGCTTGTGACACCTCGTTTGAAAGGCATTTTCATTTTCTTTTCGGAAGTATCATTCATTTTTTATTCTATTGCTTAGTTCCGGACATAATGGCATTTAAAATTATGCGACATGAGAAGTTTGCAGTTTCTGCCGCTCTCACTATCGATATAAAATTAGTTCACATTATGTATATTGTTTTACAGTCAGCGATAAAATATCTGTGAGGTGTTCCGGCATAACAAAAAGATATAAAAGCGGACAAATAATAACTCGGTATGATTATAAAAATAAATTATTATTGATAAAGAAAGATTAATTCGCATCTTTCGGTAAATCCCTACAGGTGCCCTGCAGGTGGTAGTGGAATTTTCCTTTACGTGATAGTAAAGGTTTTTCACGTCAGAGGAGGTACCACCCCATGCATCAGGGCCGGTGAAGTCCCAACGGACGTTTCCGGTTCTGGTGTATGAGTCGGTTTCCCTTATAAACAAAAATTATGATGGCTCCTCCTTGTGCAAAACATTCCGGAGGTAAAATACCCCTCCATTCGGATCTCCGGGAGAGTGGTGTACGGGGGACTCCAACATCAAGATTTAACATATCCTTCTCCAATATATGTCGCCTAAATTCTAATCTAAACTCCGTCCACTATTTCCTCCAGGCTAATAGGCTCCAACTCCTCTTCCTCACCAAAACCCAAATCAGTGCCAAAACAGCCACTAATCACCTTAATTTTCCGGGCTATGAGCTCCTTATGTCCTTTAGATTGCATGGAGGCCTGTGCGCATACATCCGTAGCAATCTACCCTGCACCAGACTCCCCAATTTAGAAGCTGGAAGAAAAGACATACTTTGGATAAAACTCTCTCTCAGGGCTGTAACTAAATTCATCTGTTGCATTTACCGGTCACCTTCTGACAACAACTTTGTCCAGCACTTTGACTACCTTTCTAAAAAAAACCGACCAACTGATTTATGAATATTCTTCCTCCGAGATCACTATTCTTGGTGACTTCAATATTCATCCATCATAAGGAATGGCTGGGATCTTCAAAAACCGATCCACAAGGGAGAGCAACAGGGGCCTTTGCAGTGAGAAATTCTTTAGACAGTATGGTTCAGCAACCTACTTACTTTCCTCGCATCCCAACACACAGCTCAAATCCCTTGGATCTCCTTCTTACTACAAATCCTGAATGCTACAAGGTATCAGTCACCGCCCCCCTCGGTCGCTCCGACCATGGTATGGTCACCACTTCCAGCGCAATGTAACCCGAGGTCACACAGTCATCACACCCACGTATCGTTTGGCACTACAACTCCGTGAACTGGGACGAAATCTGAGATTACTTTTCCTCATTTTAATTGGCGTCTGTCTGCTTCTCTCATCTTGACCCCTCTGATATCTCACAAAACGTCACCGAAATTATCCAAGCTGGCATGGAATTATTTATTCCACGTACACAGAAAACCTCTTCAGCCACTCAAAAGCCCTGGTTCTCTAAATCTTGTGACAAGGCCAGAATTGAAAAGGTCAAAGCTCACAAAGCGCTTCTACACAATCCCTGTCAAGAAAACCGTCATGCATTTAACGACGCAAGAAACCGCTATGTCCGCATTCTTTCTGAGGCAAAAAAACTCGTTTAATAGCCACATCAAAAACAAAGTCCTCTTAAGCTCCAAGAGCAGCAAATCCTTCTGGACTCTTGCTAAATCTATTAGGAATAATTTCTGCAAGAGCACGTTCCCACTCTCAGGGGATGAAATTGTTTCTACCGCCCTAGGCAAGGCTGAACTTTTTGCCTCGTTGTTCGCCGGTAATTCTACTCTCAACCCACCTCTAAATGTTCAACCACCGACAGTCCCCATGTCGCGCATAAAAGACGAATGTCATATTCAAAACTCAAAAGGTACGACAGATGCTCTCTTCTCTTAATACCAGGAAAGCCTCTGGCCTTGACGAGATCCCAGCAATTGTTCTCAAAAAATGCGCACCAGAACTTGCTCCTGTCCTGAATCGTCTGTTTCAGACATCTTAGAGTAGAGGTATATTCCCTAGTAACTGGAAAACTGCTCGAGTACAACCCGTCCCCAAGAAAGGATCCAAAGCGCTTCCTAACAACTACAGGCCTATCTCTCTCCTTTCAGTCATCTCTAAAGTGATGGAAAAGAATATAAACACCAAATTGCTAAGATTTCTTGAAAAACACAGTCTAATCCACGACAGGCAGTATGGATTCCGTCAGCGCAGGTCAACTGCTGATCTCCTTTCCTTTGTCACCCATTCTGGGAACAAGTCTATGGAACTACACAGTGAATCCCAGATTGTCGCTCTATACATATCCAAAGCATTCTACCAGGTCTCGCACGCAGCACTGCTTAATAAACTTCCCGCCTATGGCCTACCACCAAAACTCTGTACCTGGACAACAAACTTCCTCTCCAACCGGAGCATTTCTGTTATCGTGGATGGCCATTCCTCTAAACTATATTAAATTAATGCAGGAGTTCCTCAAGGTTCAGCTTTAAGCCCTACTTTGTTTCTTCTCCACATCAATGACCTCCTCTCTAGAATATCCAACCCAGTTCACAGTTACGCGGACGACAGCACCCTCCACTCAAATATGCAATATTCTAAGCCTGTCTCTTTGGCCCAATTAAATGAGGATCGCAGACTCATGGAGGGTTCTGTCTTCGCCGATCTCCAAAAAATATTAGACTGGGGAAGTAGAAATATTTTACAATTCAACCCCACCAAATCTCAGTCTTGCTTTCTTTCTCATAAAAGATAGACCAGCCCTAGACCCATCACAATGAACAACCAAGTTATTCAAAGTAATGAGTCATTTTCACTTGTTGGCATTTCTGTGGATCGAAATCTCAATTGGCACCAACATGTCACATCAATTGCAGAAGCGGCTGCTAAGAAATTAGGTTTCCTCTACCGGGCTCGCAAATACTTTTCACCAGCTAATCTCTATACTCTTATCTTTTGAACGTTATAAACGTTATAAGTGTGTTTTATAAGTATCTTTGTTTTGTATTATTTAAGGAAAAATTTTCCTTAATTGTTATGCTTATTGTGTGTGCTATTGTCGTTCTTATTGTTAATTTTTTTGACGTACATGAACATCCCTGTGTCATTCAGATGACATTGGCCTGTTTCATTGTTAATATATACATTATACATTATACTTCGCAAATAAGGCCAAACCTCGAATACTGCTCCCACATATGGGGTGCTGCTGCCGCTTCTACACTCGCTATCCTGGACTCCATTCAGAAGAGAGCTATACGTCTCATTGGCGACCCTAACCTCACCCAAAGGCTGGCATCCCCTGCCGACCGACGTGCCGTTGGTGACCTCTCTCTCTTTTATAGATATATGCACGGGCAAGCGAATGCACCCTTTTACTGTACAAGTCACAGATATACAACATCTTGTTATGCCCGCCCTTTTGTCCCGAGGACTTCCAAGTTGTGGAATTCCTTGCCGGCACATGTTTTTCCTTCTTCCCCGAACCTCAAAACCTTCAGGTCCAGAATGAACAAGTTGCCTCTTTCCTCCTTGTCGACACCCACGGTACGATAGTATTTAGGCTGTAAGCCCTCGTGGTGTGTTGTTGAAATAAAAAAATAAAAATAAAAAAACAAAGCACTTTGCTTAATTTTTTATTCTTTCCTGGAAATATATATTTAAGATAGTCCTAAATTAGTTCCGCATGTCCAAATTAATGAAGAAAACCAGTTAGATATTTTACTGAGTGTAGGTGAAAATCCGCACAAATCGAGTAAACAAATTGGTAGGGAACATAATGTAAGCAAGACATCAGTGTTACGCGTTTTGAAGAAACAAAATATGCATATGTACAAACCTCACCTGGTGCAGGGATTGAATTATGACGATCGCGGTCCTAGGGTCGTGTTCTGCGAAAGAATCATGAACCTGTATCAAGCAAATCCTCAGTTTGCAAACATAATTTTTTCTCCCACGAAGCGACATTTTGTAACTGGCACAAAATGGTCGTTACTGAAGGAGACAAAATCCTCATTGGATGAAGATGACCAAAACTCAATATCCCGGGAAGGTGAACGGTTGAGCTGGGATTATTAAAAATTAAGCAATCGGTCTCTATTTTTTCGACGGTTGTTGAAATGTCAAAGAATACCTAAGATGTTTGAAAATTTGTTGCTACCAACAATGAAAAGGCTATATCCTGCTGATGGCAATCCAACTGAAATATTTGGTTTCAGCAAGACGGAGCGCCACCGCACTTAGCCGATCATGTTTGGACCTGTAAGAGTTGGCAAAAAGTTGAACAAATAACCCCTCAAGTGTTCTTAGGGTATGTAGAAACCACCTTCCATATTGTTGGGAAATAGCTCCTACCGTTGCAATTCAAAAATGATATGGAGCAAGACTTTCCTCAATAAGATAGACAACTACAATGAGGTGTTGCTGGTCTGGATACTGGGTCGCTCGGACCTTGACGGCAATGTAGTCGCGAACTCGCTCGAACAGGATAGAAGAGGTGTCAGGGAGGACCTTAACGGACCAGAACCTGTGCTGCGGATATCCTCATGCACAACAGTGGCAAAATCTGCTAGGATTAGCACCCTCTAAGGCTCTCATAAATAGCCTATCATCGTCAAGGGCTCAAAATATTCTAAAGCTAAACAAACAACAGCTGAAAACACTGATCGGACTGTATACAGAACACTGCCGCTTGCGCCACCACATGCACAGAATTGCGCTCGGACAAGAAACCAAGTGCCAGCTGTGTATGGAGAGTGACGAGACAGCAGAACACGTGCTGTGTTCCTGTACGGCTGTGGACAGGACAAGACATCTGCTCTTTGGAAAGACACAACTTGCACCAGAAGATCCGGGTCAACTTTCGCCCATAAAAATTATTGACATCTGTAAGAGGCTGGCCTTGTTGGGTGAAATCTAAGAAAATTAAGTGTGAGCCGCCATAGACCTTAAGATCTCAGTGAAGAGACCGTTATGGCCCACTTAAAATATCATCTAACCTAACCTAACCGACTGTATAATTTTAGTCAGTAGTGTGATAATAATGATGATAGACCTTTACAATTTGGCAACGTGTAATGTAACACGCACTGTTTTTATTCGTCTGGGTCCAAATGAATGTTAAAAGGATAATGATAATATCTCGTTAGCTCAAATTGCTTATCAGCATGTATATTTTTTGAGTCCTGGTATAAAATGTCGGCATAAATTACGTTGCCTAGCTTCCTGGAATAACGAATAAATAAGACTGTTGTAGTTTTCACAACATCCTTTACTGATCCCTATTTCCGGCACAGCATGGAACTATTAATATCTAGTAGGTGGTCTTCAGTAAATTAGTATATCAATTTAATCCAAAGCCCTAGGACTTCGGGTCACACACCATTTGCTCTAATCTGATTAAGAACTGTACACACGTGACAGGAGACATGGGGCTTGTCTCCACTAATCGGAAACTGGGAAGAGAACTGACTCCACTGCTGACATTGCGATATTAATATTCCTCCGTTCTCCATTTATGAAGGCTGCTGATAAAGCTCTACATCTTTTGACAGCTCATTACACATGACATATGCCTGATTACACCCTTTAGTTTCGTAATTTGTTCTCGAGATAGTCCAAGTGCACCTCAACTTATAAGTTGTAAATTAATAAGGAATTATGCAAAGACCACTGCTAAAAGAACAATACTTTTTATGAATTCTTTTATACCAGATTTTACTAAAAGGTAGGTAGTAAGATGTCACGACTACATATGGTCTGTCTAATGCAACAGTTTGTAGCTAATGGACTTGGCTTCCGAGGCCACAGAGGTCACGACTTGGGAACTTTTGAAAAATTATGTCAAACAAGCGCAATTTAGAGACTTGGTGCCACAAGAAATTTTTATTTACGAATATAGTACCTATATGTATACAGAGCTTCCTAGGTCACACAGGTCACGACTTGGGAACTTTTGAAAAATTACGTCAAACAAGCGCAATTTAGAGACTTGGTGCCACAAAAAAAATTTATTTCCGAATATAGTTCCTATATGTATACAGGGTGGCTCACGGTCGATGGTAGGTTAGGCGTTTATGGAGAACGGGATTATTTAGAAAATTTGGTTTCTTGGGTAGTTATTCTGCTCTATTGATCGCATACATTGAAAAGGTGGTAGCAACTGTCATATGTTTAGTGAGACTATATATTCTATATATTCTTGCAGTTTTCGCTTCGCTATTGCCTTCCGATTATTTTTCTATAATACTTCCCTATACCTTACACATTTCCTCAACTGATTCAGATTTTCAGAAGTTTTTCTCTTCCCTTACCTCTTTTTTTTTCTCTAAGTATAGATACCTCAAAAATGTTGCCAGAAACCTATTAGGTTTCAGAATATGTCCAGTTATACTGCTCTAGATTCCTTTTAGCGCGTATGTTTCTTATCTCACATCTCCTATCACACTTTTATTTGACTTTGTATCCGTGTACATTGTTCTTTTCATGTTTCCTGATATCCAGATTTTAATAACTATCATTATCCTTATATCCTGCTTACCAAACGTCTAGCTTTCCGCCTGATACAATATAATACGTATGACCTCCCAAGTTAAATGTTTCTTTATAAATTATAAGACAATATTATCTATGAAATAATCCATTGACATTGAAAGATTTTTCTCAGTTCCTTTCTACATGCTCTCCCGTAATATTACCACGGTACTCGAACTTATCTACTTGTTCAAGTGGTTGGCTGTTTAGCTTTATATATTTTTTTGGTGCCCTATTTTCAATGATTTCTTTCATATTGGTATATTGTTTGATCACTCTTAGCACACCATCCAGGACACTGAGTACCAATTCCTATTCTTTTTGTCTTACTCGTACCAGTGCTATATCACCTGATGACCTAATGCAATGGAACGGTCTTATTTATTTTAGTCTTTGCTATCTTTTCTTTTAGCCTATTTACGCAGGTACACATTTTCTTATTTTAGCTCCAATTTCATATATATATATATATATATATATATATATATATATATATATATATATATATATATATATATATATATATATATATATATATATATATATATATATATATATATATATATATATATATATATATATATATATATATATATATATATATATATATATATATATATATGTGGCAGGTTTTCTTGGTTTCTCACAATAACCCTGACAAAAGCATCGAATTGAAGGGCTTCACGAGGTAAAATAAAGTAGGCAAGATAACGCTATCACGAACATAAAATGGCGACAGATGCAATATTCCGGAATATTTCTTCTTAACCACCACTGAAAAATGGAGATCAAATGAAGCGTAAAACACAGTAGGCTAAGGGAAGTTTTATAAATTTAAAATGTCGACCAACGCAAGATGACGTAATATATCATTTTCAACAATCCCCAGGTATGGATATCAAATGAAAGGGCCTCACGACGCTTTCATAATTTTAATAGTGCAGCCGTCGCAAGATGGCGAAATGTATTTTTCTTCATAACCTTCTTGACATGGTTTCAAAAGAAAAGGTTTCGCGAGTAAAATGGTTAACTTTTGGGTGTGCTACATGTTTGATAACCTAAACAAATGATTTACAAATGACTTGCAATTTTCTTGAGATGCTACTATTTTTTTTATTGGAAACAGGCGAACTATATTGAAATAAATATCGTCATACAGAACTATGACAATTTTCTGCGTGGTAGACACCACTCTGACTTATGGTTAGAGGTTTTTAGGAGATAAATATTACAACCTGACAAGAGTATTTAGCTGCGACGTATTTCAATACAAAGAACTTGATTATTTGTGAAATGAAATGAAATATAAGGCAAGGAAACCACTAAAAACATTTTAGGTATAAAAAACCTAGTCAAATATACTTCGGTACAACGTAGTGTAAAACAAGTGAAGGAAATATTTTTGGAATTTTTTTATAGAAAATCAGAGAGCGACTCAACTGTTACAGTCCGAAAAAATAACAAGCAGTTTACTGCCAACAAAGGGAATATTGTATATCCACAATATCTTTTTTAAACATTCCGGGTAATATAGTCGTTAAAAAGCCCTCGAGTAAGTTCTGAAATCTTCCACAGGAACAGCCAATCAAAATCAAGTACTCTAAAATTCATGCAATGGAGACGGAGTTGAGCTGGGAGAAAAAATGGTAATAGCGCACTCGGCTGGCACCAACAAGAACGATAACGTTGTTACAAATTTAAGGTCCGCTGTTTCGGATCGCTTGATAATTATAATAATTATATTTTAAGTAGCAGATAGGCGTCGCGGTCAAGTAAATAAATTGGTGACTGTGATTTCTGTTTAAAACAAACCTCATCTTAAACGATGGTAAGTCGAAAAATAGTCCATTCTTTTCTATCTCCAATTTTACAACGCCTTGGATGTTTTATTACAGAGGTTTTTAGTTTTAGGTTCCAATAAAGTTGTAACTTCTGGGTTTTTAGTTTTAGATTCCAGTTAAATTCTAACTCCTGGATTTTTAGTTTTGGGTTTCAATTAAGTTATAACTCGTGGATTTTAAAGTTCTGAGCTTGCGTTACTAGATTTTGGCTCTTTGTATTTGACTCTTGAATTTTGGTCTTGAATGGCACGAAGTTTGAGAGAAAATTTCTTGAAGGCAAATTAACTGGTTACAAATAGCCACAGAACCATGTAAGTCAATCCTTTCAACTGAATTAGTGTCGTTATATTCCTTTTACCCTTGCTACCTGTTTCTGGCAAACTGATCGAGCAAAGGCTAGTTAAGATAATTCAGTTTCACTTTTAGCAGGGACATTGCTAATATAAAGATACATGATTATATTTGAAATTGTTTTTACTTAATGTGTATTGTAGTTTAAATTAAATCTGAAATGGAATTTATTTACAGTCATTCTATAACTAAAATATTTTAAACAATCGCGTTAGTAGTCTTAGAAGTGCTGCCAATCTACTATAAATCCATCACTTCGATATTTATTTTAACAATTCGCTTTTAGTCTCTGATAAGAGATTTTTCTACTTAAAATTGTATCGTCTCAGTAAATTTCAACCACCAAGCATTAGATTCGAATTTATTGTTGAAGCATGGCATGCAGCACTTTTCACTAAATAATAAATCTAGCCAGATCACAAAAATAACAAATTTCAATACACAAGTTATTTAAGAGCTCGATTGACAATCATAACAGCTGATTGTATTGTCATTATCAATGCATAATTAGATCAAAATTTTGATAATATATGTGACCCAGCAATTAATGACCATCTGACGTTTTCATCCTATGTTATATTTAAGCACCTAACAAAAACTATTGCTGTGTTCTACGTATGATTATTATTGTAATAAACTGCCTTATCAGTGCCTCCTGAGTTCATTATCAGTGTAAATGAGTTACATAATTTGTTGTGAATACCTAGATGTCTAACTAATATCGTAATCTAGAACAAGTGTCAAAATTTTGCACTAAGGTCTAATAAATATAAGTCTTTAGTCAAAATCAGCCCACAAAGAGTAAGTATCCGATTTAATTACCTATAAATGTATATATATATATATATATATATATATATATATATATATATATATATATATATATATATATATATATATATATATATATATATATATATTATGTTGTAAGGTACATAAGCAGACAATGATACACTTTATACTAAACAAAAATCAGTATACGTTCAATATTTGGGGGGTGTGGTCCTTTAGCCTGGTCGTGCGTAACTGGAAAACTGCTCGAGTACAACCCGTCCTCAAAAAATGATCCAAAGCGCTTCCTAGCAACTACAGGTCAATTTCTCTCCTTTCCGTCATCTCTAAAGTGATGGAAAAGTATATTAACACAGAATTACTAAAATTTCTTAAAAAATACAGTCTAATCCACGACAGGCAGTATGGATTCCGTCAGCGCAGATCAACTGCCGACCTCCTTTCATTTGTCACCCATTCTTGGAACAAGTGTATGGAACTACACGGTGAATCCCAGATTGTCGCTCTAGGCACATCCAAAGCCTTCGACCAGGTCTGGCACGCAGCGCTGCTTAATAAACTACCGGCCTATGGCCTACCACCAAAACTATGTACCTGGACAGCAAACTTTCTCTCCAACCGGAGCATTTCTGTTGTTGTGGATGGCCATTCCTCTAAACTATATCCAATTAATGCAGGAGTTCCTCAAGGTTCAGCTTTAGCCGCTACTTTGTTTCTTCTCCACATCAATGACCTCCTCTCTAGCACATCCAACCCAGTTTACAGTTACGCGGACGACAGCACCTTCCACTCAAATGTACACTATTCTAAGCATGTCTCTTTGGCCCAACTAGATGAGGATCGCAGACACATGCAGGGTTCTGTCTCCGTGGATCTCCAAAAAGTATTAGACTGGGGAAGTAGAAATCTTGTACAATTCAACCCCACCAAATCTCAGTCTTGTTTTCTTTCTCATAAAAGATACACCAACCCTAGAACCATCACAATGAACAACCAAATTATTCAAAGTAATGAGTCCTTTTCACTTGTTGACATTTCTGTGGATCGAAATCTCAATTGCGACCAACATGTCACATCAATTGCAGAAGCGGCTGCTAAGAAATTAGATTTCCTCTTCCGGGCTCGCAAATGCTTTTTACCAGCTAATCTCTATACCTTATATACTTCACAAATAAAGCTAAACCTCGAATACTGCTCCCACATCTGAGGTGCCGCTGCCGCTTCTACACTCGCTATCCTGGCCTTCATTCAAAAGAGAGCTATACGTCTCATTGGTGACCCTACCCTCACCCAAAGGCTGCCATCCCTTGTCCACCGACGTGCCGTTGGTGACCTCTCGCTCTTTTATAGATATCTGCACAGGCAATGCTCAGATGAGCTTTCTTCCATAGTTCCTCCACCTGCTGTCCCCAACAGATCTACCAGGGGAACAGAGCGAATGCACCCTTTTACTGTCCAGGTCACCAGACATAAAACATCTTGTTATGCCCGCTCTTTTGTCCCAAAGACTTCCAAGTTGTGGAATTCCTTGCCGGCACATGTTTTTCCTTCGCCTCCGAACCTCCAAACCTTCAAGTCCAGAATTAACAAGTTGCCTCTTTCCTCCTTGTCGACACCCACGGTACGATAGTATTTAGGCTGTAAGCCCTCGTGGTGTGTTGTTGAAATTATATATATATATATATATATATATATATATATATATATATATATATATATATATATATATATTCAGTATTAAGTTCTAAAGGAACAGGCCAGATAAACGAGGCCTACTATAGTAAAAGAAGTTCTTATTTATGAAGTTGAGATGTAAAGTGATACATTTGTCATAAACAAAATAAAAATACGGACATATATAGTTGTTTATATGAGTTCAAAAATTCCAAATTAAAGAAAAATTAAGAAAAATTGAAATACCTCAGGTGTACGATTCACACTCTGTAGTATCACATGTTAGGGAAACTACTAAGTAAATTCAGAGCCAGGTGATAGTACATTTAGTTCAATTGCTGAGCATCTATAAAAGTAAAATCATGAGGTAAATTCTTTAAATAATAATAAAAAAATTAAACCTGTAAAAATAAATAGTAAAACGTAGAAGGCATGTCTTTAATTAAGAATGTAGTCAAAGCAACAAATATCAAACATGAGATAAAATACTTGTATGTATAGACGATAAGAGATATGGACTGAGATATAATTGGCGTGTTAAAATTTTACGGGACCCAAGAGTTTAATCAGTGAAATAAGACTAAGAAATAAGGCAATAGGTAATAGGACAATCTATTTCTAACCTAAAGTGAGACAATAATTTCGTGTAATAACTTTGATAAAATCAATTACTACACTAAGTGTAGCATAAGTGTTTTAAAACGGTTACCAAAATAAGGTTAGATAGTAGAAAATGTTTGACTTCATTTAGGGTAAATAGTTGTGTTTATTTTAGAAAATTATGTAATGATAATGGACAAATTCGCTGTTTTGTAGGTTATGAGAGAATCAAAGGTAAAATCACAGAAAAAAAGCATTAAAATCCAAAGCAAAGCATTTAAAATAAATTTACACATTATTTTATTACAAAATATCAAAATTTCAAACTTATCGCTTGATAAATTATAAATTTGACTAACCATGCAGTAGATTTGTAAAATTTTAAATCACATTTTTCCGGAAGGAACCTTCTTTTGAATAACTTTGTTAATGAACGATGTTCTTGGTCGTTAAAGCCATAAAACAGGGCATCAAGATTAATAAAATCAAGAACCAAAAACATCTGTTTATAAACAAACTTTTCATGGTTCAACAGCAGTAGCAGTAGCATCATTTTCAGATCGGTCGCATTAAAAATGAAGTAATATCGTATTATTGATTATAAATTTAGTCCAGCTAACCTGAAAACAAGTAATAGTTATTAACAGAGGTTATAATAATCCAGTGAATCTGCTTACGATCAGGAACAAGTTGTAAGAAGTAAAATAAAGTTACCTGATAAGGACGCAAAGTGTCCAAGTTATTTGTAGACAGTGAATAATCGCTATAAACCAAAATAATTCAAGCAAATTTGTCGTTAAGTAGTGCTAATTGGAGAAGCAAAATAATAATTGTCATATTTTACGTCAAAGACGTACCAAACATGTTAAATGAAGAAATTAATTGGCGCCAAAACCATAGTTAGGGTAAATGTCAACAAAGGGAGCAGCTACAAGGAATTGACGATTTAAATCATCCATGTTTCTTTAAAGTTGCTATAGAAACCATTAAATGTACGATTGCCAAGGCAACCGATATGGCGGGCAAAAGAAAGCGGAATCTGTTTTAACATTTGAAAGTGTAGGATAAAATTTATAAATAGTAAAGGATCCGTGATAAGTAATAGGTTGTTAGAAAATATAAGTTACGAGTATTCATTTTAACCTTAAGGTTAATAAATATCATATACATAAATAAGATGTTTTTTGCTTGAATATATATTTAGTTGATGGGACTCTTGAAGTAAAAGAAACTTTATTGAGAAAGTAAATAAAACCTTAATTATAAATTCAATATAGGTGGGAGTTGACAAACGATATTTAAATTTTTATATATGTTTGTTTGTGTTAGATAAATTTGTGTTTTGAACCCTAAAAAAAATGAGTCCATAAGATACCAGAGCAGTCGAGGCAATGTAAGAAATAAAACACAGGTGAATTTTATCTATAACAAGTAAAAAATGAAACTTTGCATAATATTAATATTGAATAATTTTCCATTGATTTAATATTGAATATTGCTGTAGAAAATTAATTATAAATTCAATAATAGAGGGAGTTGACAATTAAACGAATTTCACATATTTATATATGTTTGTTTTAATTAAATTTGTGTACAGAATTTTGAACCCAACAAAAAAATGAGCCCATGATTATAACAGAGCAGCCGAGGCAAAGTGAGAAATAAAACACGGGTACACTTTATTTATAACAAGTACAAAAGGGAACTTTGCATAATATAAATATTGAATAATTTTCCATTGACTTAGTAGTGAACCTTGGGGTAGAAAATAGTTGATTTGAGATTTATATAAACTTAACGTATAACAAGTAATTCATAAAACTGACACAGTAACCTTATATACTCATATAAACTATAGACATAATCAAAATACACAGTTTAAAACAATATGCAAAACCCATATACACAAATTGGCGTCCGTACAATAAACATACTTATACACACATAATTTATGACAACTACATCTAGAATTCAGTAGGGCCACTTGCTCCAGTCAGCTTCCGCGCTGCTACGTCCTTCATTTACAGGAACGAAACCCAACAGTGAAGCCAGAAGAAGTAGTCTCCCAGTCTCTGTGTATGTAAAGGCCGCACGCGCGGTTAAGATAACAGCTGAGATCCATAGGGAATGCGATAAATTTCTCCTTTTGCACACCTGATAAACGCTTCTTTTGAAGCTGGCATTTTCCCTGACACTCTGAAGGTTGCCATAATTAGACCATTATATAAGGGTGGAGATGAAACAGAGCCCTGCAACTATCGACCGATATCTTTGTTGTCGAAACTCAGCAAGGTGTTTGAGAGAGTCCTGAGAGTGAGGATAGATCAATATCTACTTAAATACAGGTTGATCTCAACTCAACAGTTTGGGTTTAGAGAATCTGTGTCAACTCAGGACGCTATCCTGGACGTGACTTCGAAAGTGTACGAGGCGCTGGATTCTAAGCAGTCATCGCTTTGTATATTTCTAGATATGTCTAAAGCATTCGATACGATCGATCATGCTGGACTTTTGCATCGTTTAGAGGAGATTGGATTTAGGGGTATCACATTGAAGCTTATGAGCAGTTATATTTCAAACAGAAAACAATATTTGTGTCGATAGGGAGTGCATGCAGTTTTTACAAAAGCATTGACTGTGGTGTTCCTCAGGGCACAGTACTTGGAATTGTCTTATTATTATATATATATATATATATATATATATATATATATATATATATATATATATATATATATATATATATATATATATATTGAGACGGTTCTAAACCTCTCTTAATATTTCTACCAGCTTGTTAACTTCCGGGGTGGAAAAACATAGTAAATATAGGGACATAATACTCACTTGTGAACACTCTGTAGATAACCGTTTGCATGTTTTAGTATATAAACAGTTGGTTTGTATTGCACACTTGTAAAACCTTGGAGATGCACCAATTACACGTTCACTTCTGTTGTAGCTTAAGGTTTAATACAAATAAACAACCCTCTTCATCTAAGTTCACTTGTAAAAAATTAACCTAAGTCCAAAATAGTAAACAAATAAGTTGGAGGTTTTGTTTACATTTTTAATAAAAGAAATTGTCCTTAGGTATGTACTGTCTCCTTCTCTCTTTTGACTATCCATGTTTTTCCATCTCACTCTTCAGTGTATAGTGTCATCTTTTTCATTCTCTCTCTTTCTACCGGCTATAATTCTGAAATTTAATAAAATTAACTTAAAATGAAATATCAACATATCTCGTATCACTTCTTATCAAAAGTTTTTTTTTTGTTCTTTAGAAAATGATTAATATTCACATGAAATGTTATTTTTATTATTAATCATGTAACTGAACAGTAAAGTTGACTGCAGCTAGAAGCTGGATTTTGTTACTTTACAATTAATAACTTTAATTATTCAGTGGAAATTGTTTATTTTTTGTGGAACAAGAAACCTCATCTATTTGGGCAAGCTGTTATAGTTAATTAAATTTTCCTTACATTTATTCGGCCTAATAAAAACAAGAAAAATTAAAATACGTAGTACCTGCTAAGGAAGCCATTTATTCATTGTAGGGTTTCTTGTTGGGGGGCTGAAGTCTGGTGGTTTTCTACCTTTACTGGGTCAGTCACTTACACCTGGGGGCCCAAAGACGTGGAAGGACACGGACGTACACCCAGATGAGTCCACGAGGTTTTATTTGTCTGTTCTGTATAACTGTTGCTGGATTTCACCTACAATCAGCTGACTATAACGCCATACATGCCTTTAAGTTAATATTTGAACTTTTTTTCCATAATATTTGAACTTTGTAATTGTGTGTGTAAACTCGAACAGTCGACTAAACGAGGGGGTCTCTGCATCTTTGTTAGAATAAGTGAAATTAACAAATATATCGGACACAGTATCACACTTTTTACCATCGCTGTCAGCCTAAAAAGACAACAGTTACTTAATGTAAACCATTCCACACTTATAGTGTTGCAATTCCAGCGATTAAAATTTCACTTACCGTGGATGTTGCTGTATTTATTTAGCTGTCGAATAATTTGTAAATCACTAACCCTAAAACTATTCTTTTATATCTGTTTCTGTTGCACGTTGCACCTGCCACTAGAAATAGGCAAGCAGTCGTGACCTATCTGCGGAGCTTGGTACCAACTGCCGACGCTGAAGTCCCAATTTCCGGGTGTAGCGTGAAACCATTCTCTATTCTTTCTCCTTTACTCTTCCCTGTGGTTGGTTTAATTTCCGTTTCCCTTCTTATTTATTTTTCCCCTTTTTCCTAAATTGTGACGGGCCAGAAGCCGGGCAAGCTTTCATTATTCTATCAAGAAAACCCGTAACAATATATATATATATATATATATATATATATATATATATATATATATATATATATATATATATATATATATATATATATATATATATATATATATATATATATATATATATATATATATAAATGACCTGTTCTTTGTCAATACAAAGGCAAAAATCACGAGCTTCGCTGACGATACTGTGCTGTTCTATACTACTCAGTCCCGGGGCAATTAGAAAATATTATGAGGGAAGATTTTCCTAGAATAGTAAAACACTTACAGTTTAAATCTTTGTCAATCAATATGAATAAAACATGCCATCTACCGTTCTCAAGTTACAGTAATAATCTTCCTCCTTTTAGCGGGCTCAGTTTTCAGTATGATGGTTTTACTTGCGATATAAAAGCTGCATATAGTGTCAGATATCTGGGTGTAGTACTGGACAGACATCTGAGGTGGGATATGCATGTGTCATGCCTTGTAAAAAAATCCGAGGACTTGTTTCAATGTTTAAATTTTTGAAAAATATTTTGAAGATAACGTATTGAAAAAAGTATATAATGCATTACTTCAGAGTCATCTTACATACGGAATTGTGGTGTGGGGCGGGGTGACCAATAGTTATTTGAGGAAACTGGAGGTAGTTCAAAAATGGACAATTAAGATAATGTTGGGCAAAGAATACGTGTTTCCAACGGATGGTTTATACAAAGAGCCGCAGCTTATGGATGTTAGACAACTATATTGCCTTCAACTCCTCGTGCACAAGAAAGGGGTTATTAGTTCCTGCAATCACTGCAAACATCGGTACAATAAAAGGAGTAAATTCCGTAGAAATTCCAAGGTTTGTTAAAACCGTAGGACAAAGGTGCCACTTGTATTTGGGTCCAAGGGTATTCAACTTGCTTACAAGCGATATAAGATCTGCTAACTCCATTGCATTGTTCAGGAAACAAGTGAAGAAATGGATACTGAATGAGAGCCGACTCCGTATTCATCAAATGATTGATCTGAGGAATACCTATAGTTTCTGATTCAGTTGCTGGATTGGAAAGTATTGCTTTTGCTGATGCTGTTTTTGCTGTGTATGACACGCCATTTTGTATATTGTTTGATGGTCATTTTTATGGCTGAAATGGTTACCTATGTCGAGACGGGAGTAATTGTTGCCTTAAGTTAGGATTCCGATGCTGTTGCCGGCTCTCAAGGCAGGAATGTTGACAAGCTGTTGTGCTTTATGTCCTTGTTTGATGGTGTGCTTCAGTAAATGGATGACGCTTGTATTCATATATTACCACTATAAACGCATCACCGCATACAGCTTTTTTTCTGAAGCTTAAGCGGCGTTACATTGGTTGTTTGCACTATATCGTAGGTGTTGTATTATGCATACTAGGTACTAGGGATGGGCACCTAACATCGATGTTTTTCGAATATCGATGTTTTCCATTGAACATCGATGTTTAAAACATCGATGTTGTAATTTCGATGTTATATTTTTAACATCGATGTTATTTGTAATCATCGAAACATCGTTACGTATCCCACAAATGTCCTGTACTTTTTCAGTTCGAAGTCTTTAAGTAGCTAAAAATACATCAATTTACTGAACAAATTACTAATTGATTCTATAGTCTTTGCACATTGTGACTTAAACGACATCTGTACGTGAACGCAGTATTAGATTCCGGCTACCTGGCATAAATGGGCACTCCTGTCAGATTGATTAACGTAGTAACATCAGTATTATTCCTGCTAGCACGATCGTGCCAGATTTAGCACTGTGTCTTCAGATTTGGCACTCTAGCACTCCTTTACACTTTTCTGGCACATTAATTTTTTTTAAACTACGTGCCATTCTCAAGTCAGGCACGGATATAAAACATACAACATACACACATGCATTATCCGCATTCGTAGTTTCCGTTTTCCGCATGCGCATTACCGACCCCGACTACCCGTTACTCGATGGTTAGATTCATTATTATAGGTTGGCATACCTTTTCTACTTTTGCGTATTGCGTACTGTCAACTATTGCGTCAAATGTCAAATCCTCAAATGTTTATGGATTTTTATTTTATTTTGTAAAAGGATATATTTGTTTTTATTTATTTTCAAAAAAATAAAATATTTAATTTTCGGTTTAATTATCGTTTTATTATCATAAATATGCATAATTTTCCCCTGTTTCATGAGACCTTCTAGCGCTAAAACGTACAGTTACGGTTATTCTTAATTTTGGTTCCAATTAAATCTGGGGATATTTTATCACTCAAACCGTAAATTTTGCACCGAAACGTCCCTAAATTCAGCACTTATAATCTCATGACAGGAACAACACTGAGTAACATCATAAACACGAACATTTAAGGCTCGGAGACTGATGGCGCTGGGCTCTGACAGTAACACAGAACCAATAGCCAATAGCCGTTTTTTAACCTGCACCTGCCATAATCTGCATCGGAATATGTTTCCATTTCCAATGCCTACAAAACTACAAACTATTTTTTTTTTCGAGAGAACATAGGATTAGTAATTTTACTATTATTTTGAAAACATCGATGTTTCTCAACATCGATGTTTTCCAGCCGATGTTTTTCCTACCATCGATAGTAGGTTTCGATGTTAAACATCGATGTTAACCTCGATGTTTTAAGAAATGTGCCCATCCCTACTAGGTACGTATATACTTTATATTTATTGTAGTGGTTTCTGCAAATAAACATTATTATTATTATTATTATTATTATTATTATTATTATTATTATTATTATTATTATTATTATTATTACTATTATTATTATTATTATTATTATTATTATTATTATTATTATTATTATTATTATTATTATTATTATTATTATTATTATTATTATTATTATTATTATTATTATTATTATTATTATTATTATTATTATATGTAGTATGGACTAGTTTCACCAAGTAAAGGCAGCAAAAATCAACGCCTATGCTATATTCAAATAAAAGCTTGTAAATGAATGAATCAACCCGCGATTTGGAAACAAAATCTGTTATTATTATGACAAAATTAAAATCCGAACTGTAATTTGCAGTTGTGTTCGGTAAACACCCCATTCGTGACATGCTAGTAGCCACATTTCTGATGACGTTGTGAAGATGTGGTAAATCCGATGATCCCACCACTGCAATGACCATTCACGGTGAAATGGTCATAAATTACGGAAGCCTGTCCACATGTCGCTCGAGCTTTCTCCAGCCGCATCAGTAGCATTAGACAATAATAATAATATATAGCTGCTCCTCAATTTCCTCCGGCTAGCGGATTCTGATTATTAGATGGGTCTCGAGAACGCTGTCATTTTTTGGATACTTAATTAGTTTCGCTGGCGAATTGAAAGTGCCGCTTACAAACACAATATCTTAGTTTCTTTATTTAGTCATTTAGTTACTTGTGATTTAAATTCTACATCATGTCTTACACAAAAACTGTGAATAATTATTTAAACATCATCTTCTAAAAGTCAAACTTTCAAAATTATTTTATCTAAAGTCACTTTTTGAATTTTGATCTTGATTCTGCTTATTTTGTAATTCACCAACGATTCTGAAATTCAAATACAGTTAAGTATATGGTTAAAGCTGTTAATTAAAAAAGGTTTGATAATATAACCCCATTAAGGTACCCTGAAAAGATTTTGCAGGTGTAATTTTTATTCTATGTGTGTGTTTTTGTTTCTTTAATGACGGTGTATTTCCGCGACTATGGCCAATCACCGATATCTGGGAGCAGTTTCACCTCACTATCCTACAAATTTTTCCGAACCCCTTCCTTTCTGTAAGAAGGTTAGGGATCTTTAACGTGCCCAACATCGCATGGACACGGGACCGACGCTTTACGCCTCCTCCGAAGTGCGGAACGTGCAGATATTCAACTTGCTCAAATACAATGCCACAACTTAGGTTGATGTAAATGTTACAGTATGTACTGAAAAAGTGAAAGGTGATCCCTGAGATATATATATATATATATATATATATATATATATATATATATATATATATATATATATATATATATATATATATATATATATATATATATATATATATATATATATATATATATATGTAACCGCTAACTCAAAAAATAACTAACCGATTTCGATGAAACTTGGCAAGTGCCTTTCTTTTATCAATGGCCTGGATGAGTTCGTTAGCCAAGAAAATTGAACAATGTTTTCCGGGAAAATTTTGAGTTTTGTTTAGAAAAAAAATTTGTTCTCAGAAAATTACAACTCTATTGTAATGAAATTTGACGCATATATAGCCCCGGGAAATACCTTGCTACGTACCAAAACTCAACTTTTTAAGTTTATAGAAAATTGAGTTATTTAAATTTTGAATTTTCTTGCGAAAAAAATGTTTTCCCCAAAAATTACCAAGCTATTTTAATGAAATTTGGTGTATATGTTGCTTTCTGAAAGACCTTACTACATCTCAAAACTCAACTCTAAAAAATGCCAGTGGTGTACCTGTTTTTCAAAAAGTCTTCGCATCACCATAATCCTCACGCCACTAAACACAACGCTGAAACATATATAAGTCATTTTAAATTAGTTTGCACTTTTAATCCTATGTAGCAAAATTGAAATATATAGCTTTGACATCAAGCGATTAAGTTGCAATGAAGCTTTAAAGAAAAGATATCATTATCTTATTGAGTTATATATCCTTTGATAAATTTAGGTTATTAAAAATTAGAATAAGAACTAGCATGAAATACGTTAAATTTAACGATGGTTGTGTTCTAAAAGGTGTTTGAAGTGGCCTCCATTTAATTACAAACATTTAGAAACCCTTTTTTGGCAAGAGTAGCGCACCTTGTTTAAGATTTCGGAGGTTACTAACGTACATGCTTGCCTAACCCGATGTCTTATATTTTCTGGCGTAGTTGGTATTATAGCCATAACTTTCTCGCTTAAAAATCCTCAAAAGAAAAAATCTAAAGGCGTGAAATCAGAAGACCTTGCGCGCCAGTTTACCACGCCACCACGACCAATCAATCTACCTCCAAACATGTTTTTTGTGTAAAATCCCCACCTTGTATGTACACGGAATTTCGTTGTTTTTTTTTCGTTTCTACGCCGAGATTTGAAAAATATTATAGTTAAAATATTTTTATTTAGGAATCAAAAAATGTTTTTACTGATACTAGTTTTATCATTATATATATATATATATATATATATATATATATATATATATATATATATACACATATATATATATATATATATATATATATATATATATATATATATATATATATATACACATATATATATATATATATATATATATATATATATATATATATATATATTCGGTAACTCGAAAATATGTAATAAGGCCCCTAATATACTATTTAATTTTTAATCCTTGCGATAAATTATAATAAAGGTATGGTAAAACAGACACAGACTTA
The DNA here is from genome assembly GCA_964006375.1 of Tillus elongatus. Taxonomy (NCBI): domain Eukaryota; kingdom Metazoa; phylum Arthropoda; class Insecta; order Coleoptera; family Cleridae; genus Tillus; species Tillus elongatus. Next base: position 134,544,852 of record OZ023266.1, on the reverse strand, counting down.
TTTTGCGTTGTCTTTTATATAATCAAGGTTTTTTTAAATTTGAAATTCCTAGGGGGAAGCCCAATTTAAGTACTAAGCTTCTGGTTGCTTATAATTTACTTATGGGCTTAGCCCTGATAATCCACTTATGGTACTGTGAGTCGGTGTCATTTTAAGGTAAAATAATGGCAGCTTATGAGGCTGCCTCACAACTCAGGGCCGCAGCTAACCGTCAAGGTTCGTTGGTGGAATCGGAATCTTGCAGGTCAGCGCCAACGATCCTGAAAGGATTCCGTCCGAGATTATAGTAGGAGTGCGACAAGTTGAAAGTTTAAAAAGAAATTGCGACGGAGTTAACGGGCTATAATATCTTAACCACAGATTTCAAAATCGGTGAGTGGGAAGAAGAGGTTTCATGGAATGGTCCGCATGATCACCAGATTTATCACCCCTAAATTTATTTTGTTGGGGTACATTTCCGATTCCTTACAAGATTTACGCCAGAAAATCGTAAACGAATGCCGCCAAATCACTCCAGAAATGTTACAAACTATGCGCAGAGATGTTTAGCAAAACTTGTACTATTACATGGAGACTGGTGGTCGAAATTTTAGAAATGTCATGAACTGACATATAAATTTTTGATAAATAAATAACTCGCTTCTAGAAGTCAATTTTTTAAAACCCAACTTCAAGTTTTATAAATAGGGCTCTAAAATAATGTGATACTCGCCCCGCTTCGCTTTTAAGATTTTACTTGGTGTTACGATGTTGAAAATAAGCCTAAAAACCTTCCACCCTAAAAGCAAAATTGAGCTCTTAATGCGATTTTCAATAAAATCACGATAAGTGGGCTAAAATGCGCCTGTTTCTTTTTCAAGTGGCCACCTTTATATGAATCCAACCGATAACTCAAGAAATAATTAACCGATTATGATAAAACTCACAAAGTTATTTTTTTGGTAGCTTGGATTTAATTACCCAGCCTGATCAGGCCAGTTTTTCCCAAACAAAATTAGTTCTTCTGAAAAAAAGAAATCGCTAAAAAAGTAACAAAGTAATTTTGAAGAAATTAGGTGGACATATTTCCCTGGTAGAGGCTTTACTATATGCAAAAAAATAAATGTTCTATGTTATTAGCAAATTATGTTATTGGAATTTGAAGCATTTAATGAAAGTTCGCTACAATAACGCAGTTGCTTTCTGGATTTTTAACGAGTTATGTTAAAACGCTAAGTGAAGATTGGAACCTGTGATGAGCACTGATAAGTACACTTGGAGAACCTAAATCACCACAACACATTTTAAAAGACCTGACGATCGTTTCACTAACCAAGTTAGCGTCAGCAGAGGATGAAACATTCTGAATGTTTCATCCTCTGATGACGCTAACTTGGTTAGTGAAACGATCGTCAGGTCTTTTAAAATGTGTTGTGGTGATTTGGGTCTTCAAGTGTACTTATATGTTAAAACGATCTATTATTGCTCATATTGTTCAAGTAACATGCACTCATAAAGAGTTGGGGTACAAAATATGCCGTCCGTACTACAAATGTTCAGTTAATTTTAATATATTGCAATCGTAACCCTCTCTATACGCGGAATATTTATGACAATTCTCAATTTCACAAGCTTACATCTTGGAGACTCATGTAGTTTTTGTAGAGATTGAAAAACTAAACAGCTTTAAAGAAAGGAAACACAAATAAATGATTCCATGTTTATGTTGATTTAGAACAATTTATAAACAGTTTAAACAATTGTACTTCTATTTCCGTTACAAGTCTAAAATGAACGCTATTATCCTTCAAATTATATTGTAAAGTCTAAATAAAAACAAACAACTATGTATATCAGAAATCAGAAATTATCTTTAGCGCTCTTTGTGACATTTGAATTTCCTTGCAGTTGTGCGAGGTTCTTTTCCAACTCATTAATTTTTATTCCAAAAATATTAATGTAACTTCATTCAACGTCATCAAATCCGATAATAAAATTTTAAACAGATGCTTAAAATTCCGTTAACGTTGCATCTCATAACAATAACAGTTTTCATAGATTAAACAAGACAAACTGGGTCAGCGTTACCAAAGTCAAAGTACGTGAATTTGTGCAGCTAGCAGAAGTTTAATGTTAGGAACAGCTTAAATGTAGTCTATTTTTCTTTTTGTTATTGATCGCAGTGTGCTAAAAAGAAAGGTGGCCATGAAAAGTTTAGCTATCACGTTTTGTTCTGGAACGTCATTCGATTTATGAGATTGAATCTGGTACAAGCATATGTTCTGAGGGTATATGAAGAATACTGGAGGTTTCAGTCATTTATGATTATTTATGGAAATGTAGAAATATACTTGCATGGCCGATGTCAGTCGGGCATTTTCTGTTTCGTTGTTTAGGTTTATTAGCTCTAAACCAATATATCGGAAAGATCTGATGCAGGAAGTGAGTTTTCATCAAAACTTAAATTAATTTAAAAGTTTTCGGAACGCAGCAAGTGCGTTATGGTAGCGAATTTTCATTAAGTGCTTCAAATTTGCATAACTCAATTTTCTAAAATCTAGAAAATTTTGTTCTAGTGTGTAGTACTGTATTTCCGAGGGCAACATACCAAACAAATTTCATCAAAACAACTTTGTTATTTTTTGAGATACAATTTCTTTTCTGAAAAAATAATTTTTTAAGAGAAACTGGTCCGGTAGGGCTGGCTAACGAACTCATCTAAGCCATTAATAAAAGAAAGTTTTATCAAAATCGGTTATTAACTTTTAGCGAATTTTCTTTAAAAAAAAAACGCTAATGAGGAGATGCAGACTTTTGAATTTTGAAAAAATTTCTTCAAAGGAGCGCTAATTAGGCCCCCCAGAACATCATATCCGGGGTCAGTTTCACTTTTTATATGTTTTTATATATATATATATATATATATATATATATATATATATATATATATATATATATATATATATATATATATATATATATATATATATATATATATATATATATATATATATATATATATATATATATATATATATATATAGATAGATATATATATATAATGTATGTGTGTATCTATGTATCACACCGATAACTCAAAAAATAATCAGCCGATTGTAATTAAATTTGGTGAATAAAATCCTTTTGCAAATGGCTTGGATAAGTTCGTTAGCCAGGAAAATCTGCCCAGGTTTTCCCGGAAAATTTTGTGTTTTCTTTCACACAAAAAATATATATCCGGAATTAACAAAGTAAGGACAACCAAATTTGGCACGCGGGTTTATATCCTTATCTGTAAGTTACTTACCAAAATTTATGTATGTAGATTACAAGACAAAAAAGTTATAGGCCTTTAAATAAAAATAAAATGGGGTTTTCCTCAAAACGTCAAAGTTGAGAATTAAAAACGTCAGAATCGGCAACATTTAGGCAAATAACTCGAATCTAATACGGGCTATGGAAGTCAAATGTCTTAAGAAGGATGTTTTACTAAAATGTTTCCAGAAGATTCATTTCAAATAGACCCTTTCTCTGATGCTTGGCAGTAGTCTTAGCTATCAAGTTTTATCGTTTAATCGTATATAAACTGAAACAAACTTAATATAATGGTTCTGGTACCTATTCTATTTTATACCAGATGTTCGATAAAATCACCGTTTCTTTCTATGCATAAATTGACTCGCCGGTTGAGATTGCCAACGGCCTTCTTTATACATCTTTGTTTAAGAGTACTGAAAGCGTTGATTACTTTATTTCTCAAATCTTCCAGAGATACAATTGGGTCTCTGTAAATTATATTTTTAAGGTGTCCCCATAAAAAGTAATCCAACGGCGTAAGGTCTGGGCTTCTCGCGGGCCAGAGGACTACTCCACGGTTCCCAATCCACTGGTTTAGAAACTGATTATCAGGAAAGTTTCTGACTGCAATTCCAATGTGTGCAGGTGCACCATCCTGCTGGAACCACAGTCGTAAAAGTTGTGCAAGTGGAAGTGCGTACAAATAATCTTAAAACTGGTTTGATAAAAAATTCAAGTAATTTTCGCCTGTTCAATTTTCATTTAAAATGAAGGGTTCCACAAGTCTGCCATTTATAATACCTGCCCAAACATTAAGTCCAAATCTGACTTGGTTCCTTGTCTGGATATTTTGATGGGGGTTGTTTTTGCCCAATAATGTTCATTATTGCGGGTAAAAGACCCCACAGTTCGTGAATTTCGTTTCATCTGACCAGAGAACGTTCTCCAGGAACTCAGGGTAATTCTGGAGTTTCTGCCTAAGCCAAGAACACCAATTCAGTCGTCTTTCCCTGTCACCTGGCAACAAATGTTGCGAAATATTCATTTTATAACATTAGAATTTTTTTTTCAGGACTTTAATGACTCTTGCTTGGGGAATTTGAAATCTCTGAGCGATATTCTTGGATTTTCTTCAAACTGAAATATTAACTACGCATTACAACTTAGGCAATAATAACAATAAATAATCATACAACTTGAGTACCTTATCACATACCTTGTCAAAAACGATGTGCATTATTTCTTGAAAAGAATTTGTTTTCATTCGTTGGATGCATTTTTTCTTTATAAATTACAAAGATATAATGACAAATTATTGAATACCTGTTGAATAACCTGCATTGACTCTTCTTCTCTTATTCGCGAACTATATTTGCTCCTGGGTTTGGTGAAAGAACCGTAATTGTTGAGATGGCTATCTAATTTTTAGAAAACAGTACGATGTGGTTGCCTCCTCTCCGGGTATTCTCTAAAGTACAATTCGCAGGCGATTTTGCTGTTTCTATTATTTGAATAACAGATTTTTAACATGCCATGTTTTTCTGCGTTGGAGAAGTACATCGTCATCAATTAACTCAACAAACAAACAAGTATGAAATGTGATAACAACAATAATGCCAACAAGATAGGAATTGTCACATCTGAAATGATAAAATGTCACTTCAAACAGAAATTGTTCAACAGCTTTGACAGCCATGGCTAATGCGTTTTTCATACGAATATTACGAATTTCGGCAATATCGCCGATATTTCTGAATGCAAACCCATTAAGTTGTACATCAATGAAATCAACGCAAAAAGACATATCTAAAGGAATCAAAAACAAATATGGTGTCAATATCAAAAAAGAAAGTTGAGGATGTTCTAGAAATATTCTAGATGAATCAGTGCTTCGAAGAAGTAAAAACCGCATCTTCATACGACGAGTAATAAAAAAGTTATGGCAGAAGGAAGAACAAACAAAAAAATTGTTTTTCCGAAATAACTTAGGAACTCAAGTGGGTAGCTCAAATTTTCTTTCGCCAGTTCATTAAGGGCAGAAATAGGCAACTTTGCCTCAATCTAACCGACTTCGTATCTCTCACCAATTTCCGAGATCCCAATGGTAAACTTCGAATTTGACTCACCCTGGATATGTATACACATGATAACTCAACTGGACGCAGCAAGTGCGTTATGGTAGTGAATTTTCATAACAATGTTTTTATTGCAAATATGTGTGTTTTGTTTTTAAGAAAGCAAGCATCAATTTTGGTTACCAGTATAACCTATATAGTAAAAACAATGTGCCATGTTTCATAAAAATAACTTTATTGTGTGAAAATGTATAAAAATTTCCAAAAGTAAACTTGAAGTGTTCCCGGAAAAACTCGTTTCTTGGTCAACCTTATAGGTTAATAGTAAATTGGGCTATTCAAGTATGAAGCATTTGATTAAAATTCGCTACCATAACGCACTTTCTGCATCCAGAATTTCTTTTCTTACAAACATGCATTATATTTCGATGGAAAATGCAAAAATGCAATAACATAAGTCGTGTTTGATTAAACAAAAAAGAAAAATTGTATCAGCAACGACTTATGGGCCACCCTGTGATTGTACAAATATTTTTTTAAGATGTAGCTCAAGACACCCTATAATTAATATATACAAATATTTTTCATATCTTGTATAATAACGGATATATTGAGCTTTATTGATTTTTTACGAAAATGCGACAAAAATTATATACCATTAAACGATAAACTCTATAGCTAAGACTACTACAAAGCATCAGAGAAAGGGTCTATTTGAAATAAGGTTTCTGGAAACATTTTATAAAATGAAGGACAATGACGGTTGAAACTAAGACTTCAGGGTTTGTAAAACATCCTTCTTGAGACATTTGATTTTCATAGCGCGTATTAGATTCAGGTTATTTGCCTAGCTTTTGCCGATTTTGACGTTTTAAATCACAACTTTCACGTTTTGAGGAAAACCCCAATTTATTTTTCTTTAAATGCCTATAACTTTTTTGCCCATACATAGCTAAATTTTGGTAGGTGACCTTACCTATAAGGATATAAACCCGCGTACCAAATTTGGTTGCCCTTCTCGTTTCTTGGTCAATCTTATAGGTTAATAGCAAATTGGGCTTTTCAAATATGAAGCATTTGATCTAAATTCGCTACCATAACGCACTTCCTGCATCCAGAATTTCTTTTCTTACAAACATGCATTATATTTCTATGGAAAATGCAATAACATAAGCCGTGTTTGATAAAAAATAAGAAAATTTGTATCACCAACGACTTATGGGCCACCCTGTGATTGTAGAAATATTTTTTAAGATTTAGCTCAAGACACCCTATAATTAATATATAAAAAAATTCATATCTTGTATAATAACTTTATTGATTTTTACGAAAATTCGAAAAAAATTATATACGATTAAACGATAAAACTTGATAGCTAAGACTACTGCCAAGCATCAGAGAAAGGGTCTATTTGAAATGAATCTTCTGGAAACATTTTAGTAAAACATCCTTCTTAAGACATTTGACTTCCATAGCCCGTATTAGATTCGAGTTATTTGCCTAAATGTTGCCGATTTTGACGTTTTTAATTCTCAACTTTGACGTTTTGAGGAAAACCCCATTTTATTTTTATTTAAAGGCCTATAACTTTTTTGTCTTGTAATCTACATACATAAATTTTGGTAAGTAACTTACAGATAAGGATATAAACCCGCGTGCCAAATTTGGTTGTCCTTACTTTGTTAATTCCGGATATATATTTTTTGTGTGAAAGAAAACACAAAATTTTCCAGGAAAACCTGGGCAGATTTTCCTGGCTAACGAACTTATCCAAGCCATTTGCAAAAGGATTTTATTCACCAAATTTAATTAAAATCGGCTGATTATTTTTTGAGTTATCGGTGTGATACATAGATACACACATACATTATATATATATATATATATATATATATATATATATATATATATATATATATATATATATATATATGTGTGTGTGTGTATATATATATATATATATATATATATATATATATATATATATATATATATATATATATATATATATATATATATATATATATATATATATAGATAGATAGATATATATAATGTATGTGTTTTCTTTCACACAAAAAATATATATCCGGAATTAACAAAGTAAGGACACCCAAATTTGGCACGCGGGTTTATATCCTTATCTGTAAGTTACTTACCAAAATTTATGTATGTAGATTACAAGACAAAAAAGTTATAGGCCTTTAAATAAAAATAAAATGGGGTTTTCCTCAAAACGTCAAAGTTGAGAATTAAAAACGTCAAAATCGGCAACATTTAGGCAAATAACTCGAATCTAATACGGGCTATGGAAGTCAAATGTCTTAAGAAGGATGTTTTACTAAAATGTTTCCAGAAGATTCATTTCAAATAGACCCTTTCTCTGATGCTTGGCAGTAGTCTTAGCTATCAAGTTTTATCGTTTAATCGCATATAATTTTTTTCGAATTTTCGTAAAAATCAATAAAGTTATTATACAAGATATGAATTTTTTTATATATTAATTATAGGGTGTCTTGAGCTAAATCTTAAAAAATATTTCTACAATCACAGGGTGGCCCATAAGTCGTTGGTGATACAAATTTTCTTATTTTTTATCAAACACGGCTTATGTTATTGCATTTTCCATAGAAATATAATGCATGTTTGTAAGAAAAGAAATTCTGGATGCAGGAAGTGCGTTATGGTAGCGAATTTAGATCAAATGCTTCATATTTGAATAGCCCAATTTACTATTAACCTATAAGATTGACCAAGAAACGAGAAGGGCAACCAAATTTGGTACGCGGGTTTATATCCTTATAGGTAAGGTCACCTACCAAAATTTAGCTATGTATGGGCAAAAAAGTTATAGGCATTTAAAGAAAAATAAATTGGGGTTTTCCTCAAAACGTGAAAGTTGTGATTTAAAACGTCAAAATCGGCAAAAGCTAGGCAAATAACCTGAATCTAATACGCGCTATGAAAATCAAATGTCTCAAGAAGGATGTTTTACAAACCCTGAAGTCTTAGTTTCAACCGTCATTGTCCTTCATTTTATAAATTGTTTCCAGAAACCTTATTTCAAATAGACCCTTTCTCTGATGCTTTGTAGTAGTCTTAGCTATAGAGTTTATCGTTTAATGGTATATAATTTTTGTCGCATTTTCGTAAAAAATCAATAAAGCTCAATATATCCGTTATTATACAAGATATGAAAAATATTTGTATATATTAATTATAGGGTGTCTTGAGCTACATCTTAAAAAAATATTTGTACAATCACAGGGTGGCCCATAAGTCGTTGCTGATACAATTTTTCTTTTTTGTTTAATCAAACATGACTTATGTTATTGCATTTTTGCATTTTCCATCGAAATATAATGCATGTTTGTAAGAAAAGAAATTCTGGATGCAGCAAGTGCGTTATGGTAGCGAATTTTAATCAAATGCTTCATACTTGAATAGCCCAATTTACTATTAACCTATAAGGTTGACCAAGAAACGAGTTTTTCCGGGAACACTTCAAGTTTACTTTTGGAAATTTTTATACATTTTCACACAATAAAGTTATTTTTATGAAACATGGCACATTGTTTTTACTATATAGGTTATACTGGTAACCAAAATTGATGCTTGCTTTCTTAAAAACAAAACACACATATTTGCAATAAAAACATTGTTATGAAAATTCACTACCATAACGCACTTGCTGCGTCCAGTTGAGTTATCATGTGTATACATATCCAGGGTGAGTCAAATTCGAAGTTTACCATTGGGATCTCGGAAATTGGTGAGAGATACGAAGTCGGTTAGATTGAGGCAAAGTTGCCTATTTCTGCCCTTAATGAACTGGCGAAAGAAAATTTGAGCTACCCACTTGAGTTCCTAAGTTATTTCGGAAAAACAATTTTTTTGTTTGTTCTTTCTTCTGCCATAACTTTTTTATTACTCGTCGTATGAAGATGCGGTTTTTACTTCTTCGAAGCACTGATTCATCTAGAATATTTCTAGAACATCCTCAACTTTCTTTTTTTGATATTGACGCCATATTTGTTTTTGATTCCTTTAGATATGTCTTTTTGCGTTGATTTCATTGATGTACAACTTAATGGGTTTGCATTCAGAAATATCGGCGATATTGCCGAAATTCGTAATATTCGTATGAAAAACGCATTAGCCATGGCTGTCAAAGCTGTTGAACAATTTCTGTTTGAAGTGACATTTTATCATTTCAGATGTGACAATTCCTATCTTGTTGGCATTATTGTTGTTATCACATTTCATACTTGTTTGTTTGTTGAGTTAATTGATGACGATGTACTTCTCCAACGCAGAAAAACATGGCATGTTAAAAATCTGTTATTCAAATAATAGAAACAGCAAAATCGCCTGCGAATTGTACTTTAGAGAATACCCGGAGAGGAGGCAACCACATCGTACTGTTTTCTAAAAATTAGATAGCCATCTCAACAATTACGGTTCTTTCACCAAACCCAGGAGCAAATATAGTTCGCGAATAAGAGAAGAAGAGTCAATGCAGGTTATTCAACAGGTATTCAATAATTTGTCATTATATCTTTGTAATTTATAAAGAAAAAATGCATCCAACGAATGAAAACAAATTCTTTTCAAGAAATAATGCACATCGTTTTTGACAAGGTATGTGATAAGGTACTCAAGTTGTATGATTATTTATTGTTATTATTGCCTAAGTTGTAATGCGTAGTTAATATTTCAGTTTGAAGAAAATCCAAGAATATCGCTCAGAGATTTCAAATTCCCCAAGCAAGAGTCATTAAAGTCCTGAAAAAAAAATTCTAATGTTATAAAATGAATATTTCGCAACATTTGTTGCCAGGTGACAGGGAAAGACGACTGAATTGGTGTTCTTGGCTTAGGCAGAAACTCCAGAATTACCCTGAGTTCCTGGAGAACGTTCTCTGGTCAGATGAAACGAAATTCACGAACTGTGGGGTCTTTTACCCGCAATAATGAACATTATTGGGCAAAAACAACCCCCATCAAAATATCCAGACAAGGAACCAAGTCAGATTTGGACTTAATGTTTGGGCAGGTATTATAAATGGCAGACTTGTGGAACCCTTCATTTTAAATGAAAATTGAACAGGCGAAAATTACTTGAATTTTTTATCGAACCAGTTTTAAGATTATTTGTACGCACTTCCATTTGCACAACTTTTACGACTGTCGTTCCAGCAGGATGGTGCACCTGCACACATTGCAATTGCAGTCAGAAACTTTCCTGATAATCAGTTTCTAAACCAGTGGATTGGGAACCGTGGAGTAGTCCTCTGGCCCGCGAGAAGCCCAGACCTTACGCCGTTGGATTACTTTTTATGGGGACACCTTAAAAATATAATTTACAGAGACCCAATTGTATCTCTGGAAGATTTGAGAAATAAAGTAATCAACGCTTTCAGTACTCTTAAACAAAGATGTATAAAGAAGGCCGTTGGCAATCTCAACCGGCGAGTCAATTTATGCATAGAAAGAAACGGTGATTTTATCGAACATCTGGTATAAAATAGAATAGGTACCAGAACCATTATATTAAGTTTGTTTCAGTTTTTGTATGCATACGAAAATAGAATTATCTTAAATGTTTTGTCATTGTTTAAATTGATGCCATTCTAAATTTCATGTTCTTTGTGCTCTAAAGTTGTACATCAATGAAGTCAGCGCAAGAACTCATATCTAATGGACTCAAAAACCAATATGGCGTACATGTGAAAAAAGAAATTTAAAGATGTTATAAAGAAATCGAAACGCTGCACAACAAATTTGATATGCTAGTAATATAGTACATGAATCAGTGCTCTGAAGAAGTAAAAACCGCATCTTCATACGACGAATAATAAAAAAGTTATGGCAGGAGGAAGAAAAAACAAAAAAATTGTTTTTGGAAATAACTCAGGAACTAAAGTGGGTAGCTCAAATTTTATTTCGCCAATTTATTAAGGACATAAATAGTCAACTTTGCCCCAATCTAGCCGACTTCGTAAGTCTCACCGTTTCTGATATCCTAATGGTGAGCTTCGAATTTGACTCACCCTCTGTATATATATATATATATATATATATATATATATATATATATATATATATATATATATATATATATATATATATATATATATATATATACTATTTATGTCCTTAATAAACTGGCGAAATAAAATTTGAGCTACCCACTTTAGTTCCTGAGTTATTTCGAAAAAACAATTATTTTTTTTTGTTTTTTCTTCCTCCTGCCATAACTTTTTTATTACTCGTCGTATGAAGATGCGGTTTTTACTTCTTCAGAGCACTGATTCATGTACTATATTACTAGCATATCAAATTTGTTTTGCAGCGTTTTGGTTTCTTTATAACATCCTTAAATTTCTTTTTTATATATAAACATATAAACATTATATATAAACATATATAAACATGAGTTTGTGCTGTGCTGCGATCGTGTATGGTTCGCCGCGTTACAGTGATAATTAAAATAGTGTTATTGAGGGTAAACAGTGGTAAAAATTTTTAAATTTTGGTACAACAAACAATAACAAAAGCCTCTACATTATTATAATTGAAAATTGCAGTTAGCAACACACAATAATAGCTAGAAAATAACGTTTAAGTTTTTAAAGAATGTCGGTCGACTCGGGTGGTGGGAGGCCACCTGATCAAGCAGCTCTTATCAGAACTGATATACAAATAAATGAAAATAAACAAACAGCTGACGGTACTGATTTTCATACAGGTAAGGTCTTTGACTTTAATAATAAATACTCAAGTAAGGATTTGCCTCCATATTTCGTTTGTGTCGAAAGTATCGACAAAAACCTGGGAAAATTGCATCCGATCCGTGTAGGTCATCATCTAAGAGTTGATAATTTGTTTAATGAACATGTGACAGACATTAAGACGGTAGGTATAAATAAAGTAAAAGTAGTTCTTAATTGTAGAGAATCTGCAAACAAGCTAGTAAATAATAAGAAATTAAATGATAATAAATTAGTAGCATATATACCTACTTTTTGTACGCAAAGAAAGGGTATAATCAGACAGGTAGACACGTTTTTTTCTGAAGAATATCTATTGCAAAATATACAGAGTTCTCATAGGGTAGTGAAGGTGGAAAGAATGAAACGAAGGATTACAGACGAAAATGGTTCTAGTAAATTACAAGATCGACAAATAATAATAGTTACATTTGAAGGCACTCAATTACCAAAACTTGTTAAAATTAACAGTGTTGTTTTTGAGGTAGACACATATATATTTCCTGTTGTACAGTGTTTTAACTGCCTTCGTTACGGGCATACTAGGACACAATGCAGAAATAAAGATAGTAACTGCAGAAAATGCGGTGAAAAACATAACGATACTGAATGTGGAAGCGACTCTATTTTTTGTATTTATTGTAAATGTAATACGCACAATACAATATCTAAAGCATGTCCAGTATATCAAAGGCAACGTAAAATAAAACAAATAATGTCGGAAAAAAATCTTAGTTTCAAAGAAGCTGAAAAAATCGAAAAGAATCCATCCTATGCAGTAGTGACTAACAATAGGTATAGCCTATTAAATAATGAGGATAATTTTCCATCTCTTAGTAACCCGGATAAAGTTAGTAAAAGTAGTGGTTTTTTTAGTAACAACATCTCTAGGAAAAATATTAATACAAACCTTCGGTCGAGGCCTATAACTATTTCACATACATCTACTGCAAATCAAACATTAAAGCGAGCAGCAACCTCCCCAATAGAATCTCAGTCATATAAAAAATATCCTTCCTTTAGTCCAGTGATTCCCAACCCACATAGAGAGGATATGATTAAATTCAAAGAAAATATATTAGACAAAGTAACAAACTATTTCACTAAAATATTAGGTAATGTCTTAACAAAAATTGATCCAGATGATTTAAATATAGATTGCGATAATATAAGAAGGACTTTAGATAATATCATTAATAATACTGTAGAAAATGAGCTTGAGCAAATGGACGCAAGTAGTGAAAATGGCAGTCAATACTAATAGAGTTGAGGGACTTACTATTTTGCAATGGAATTGTCGTTCTATTAAACAAAATCGACATAACTTATCCCGGTTATTGAATGGGAAACAAATTGATATTGTTTTGCTTAGCGAAACTTGGTTAGACTCCAATGACCAATTAAAATTTCCAAATTATAATTTTGTAAGGAAAGATAGAGCATCTGGAAAGGGTGGAGGAGTTGGCATATTAATAAAAAGCAATCTATCTTATTCTATTTTAAACTTTCCACAGTGCTTACCAGATCGAATTGACATATGTGGTGTACAAATCTTAAATCTTAAATTAAATGTATTGAGTTTGTATCGCCCTCCAAGCATTAACGTAACGTATAGACAATGGCAACAATTCCTAGATATAGTGTGTAAAATGGATCTTATTGTTGGCGGAGATTTTAATAGTCATCATGCGTCTTGGGGCAGTACAAATTGCGACACCTTTGGTAACATTTTAATAGATATCACTGAAGATTTTAACTTAAATATTTTAAACGATGGAACCCCCACTAGGATCGCAAGACCTACAGAGTCTCCGTCAGCAGTTGATCTAACTTTCGCTTCACAATCGATAACAAGTAAATTGTCATGGAATGTGCTGCAGGAATCGCTCGGCTCGGACCATTTGCCAATAATTATTGGATATAACATTAATTTTGAAATAATAGATAAAATTCCATATAGAAGGTGGAGGGAGTCGAGCGCAGACTGGGGCGCATTTCAGTTGGAGATTGACAATATAATTGATGCACATAACGAAACAGAAACAACAGCTGCAGGCTTGTATAATCACGTAATAGACAGTATCACTCTGGCAGCTGACCGTGTCCTCGAAAAAACTAAATTAGTAAAAAATTGGCAACCTAGACCAGCATGGTGGGACAACGAGTGTGAGAAGATGCAAAGAGAACGCAAACAACGATTACAAAACTATAAACATCAATCAAATATGGATAATTACCTAAAATATCAAGAAACGGATGCTAAAGTGAGAAGACTTCTCAAGAAGAAGCAAAGGGAAGCATGGAGAAGTTATGTTAGTAGGCTCAACAAACAAACGCCTTTAACAGATGTGTGGAAGTTTGTTCGGAAAATGAATAACAAATCATCAAATGGTGGAAAATCAATTATGACAGATGATTTAATAAGTGAAAGCTTATCTCTCATGGCACCAGATACAGTAGAATTACCTTTGTATAACAATGGGGAATGCGATAAAAGTAAAAGTTTTCCTTTGGAACACCCATTTGCATTAAATGAGTTGGTTTCCGTTATAAAGTCATTACGCAACTCATCGCCAGGCGTAGATAGAATAACAAATAGGATGCTAGAAAACATCTCTGAAAAAGCCATGGGTATACTGTTGCGAGTTATTAACGAATTATGGTCAAGTGGACAATATCCTGAGCAGATGAAAGTAATAATTATTTGTTTAATACATAAAGTTGGAAAACAACACAATCATCCATCTGGCTACAGACCACTATCTCTGATGCCCTGCACAGCAAAGGTATACGAAAAAATGATTCTTGGTCGTCTGGAGCATTATTGCGAAACTAACAACATATTCTGCAAAAATCAATATGGGTTTCGAAAAGGACAAGGAACGCTAGATGCGCTGGTACATTTAGTAACAGATATACAGTGTACGTTAACTCGAAACCGATATATGATGTGCATATTTGTTGATCTGAGAAGTGCATTTGACGCAATTAATTTATCTTTGTTGATAAAAGATTTAGAAGATATAGGGCTTAGCTCAGTTACCGCAAGAAACATTGTATCTCTATATAGTAGACGTCTAATTTACATAAGGGACGAAAATAACAAATTCCACGGCCCAAGGTGTGTATACAGTGGCCTCCCACAGGGAGCAATTCTCTCACCCACACTCTTTAACCTATACACCAGATCATTACACACAGACATGTATCAAGGGGTAGAATGCATCCAGTACGCAGACGACGTTTGCATATATGTCGAAAAACAATCTTATCAAGAGTGTGTAAACGAATATAGTAAAATCCTCCTTAATTTAAAATCCTGGACAGAGGCCAGGGGATTTGAGCTAAATGAAGAAAAATCCAAAGTGGTTATATTTACCAGACATCGAACACATTTACCAGATATTATGCCTAGTAATATTTACAAAATTAAAACTGCCAACACGTTCACATATTTGGGCGTAATATTAGATAGAAAGCTCCTGTGGACGCAACACATCGAATACCTCAAAACAAGGTGCGAGAGAGGAATGAATATCTTGAGAATGACTACACATACACTTTGGGGTGCAGACAGAGAGGTAGCTTTACTTTTTTACAGATCTTACATCAGATCCATTTTGGATTACGGAAGCAGTCTATATGGGTCGTGTTCTAAAACAAACTTGAAGAAATTGCAAACAATACAAAACAAAGCACTAAGAATTAGCATAGGGGCTATGAGGTCAACGCCTATTAATATTGTTACAGCAGAGTGTAGAGAGCCACCTGTACATATCAGAATCGGTACATTGGCCGCTAAATATATGTTAAAAATTCGAGTCAGATTTCCAGAATTATTGACAAAAATGCAGTATCTACACACACAACAGACGACCAACAAGTATTGGCAAAATAAAAGAAGCACGCCACTGGTCGACGCTTATAGGGAAACTATGATATATGAAACATTTATCCAAGTATCCGAAAAACTACCAATGCACAAAAAAGACTACAGTATTTATCACAATGACCATGCAATCATCATACCCAAGTATGAAGAAATCCCGGATTTAATGCTAGCTGATGCAAAACATGAATTAGAAAAGTATCCAGAACACCTCCACATTTATACGGATGGATCAAAAATGGAAAATGGTACAGGGTGTGCTTATTACGTATCACAACTGAATATAAGTAAGAAAATCAAACTCCCACATCTGGCTTCAATTTACACCGCAGAACTAATAGCCATACAAGAGGCACTACAATGGATGCTCAGCAATGATAAACTAAAAGCCATCATACTCACTGATTCACAATCCTCGTTAATAGCCATGAGAAGTAAAGCAGGATCTTACTACGGAAATAATGAGAACATTATTAACATCATAGACTCATGTAGTAAAATCACAAAAAAACAAGGCAGTGTAGCTTTTCTTTGGATAAAGGGCCACTCCGGAATTCGGGGTAATGAACTTGCTGATCTGCTGGCCAAACAAAGTATCGATGACTACGACACATACAAGGAAACGGTGCCATATAAAGATATATATCCATTAATCAAACAAGAACAACATAAAAAATGGAACGAAGAATGGAAAGATTTCTGTTTAAACACTAATAACCCATACAAAATACTCCACCCTAACTTACCTACTGAACAAGATTTTCACATGTATTCCGGGAATAACAAAGAATTGACGACATTGATAACAAGACTGAAATCCAACCATGGCCGGTTTCCGGCTCATTTAAATAAAATCGGTATAATAAGATCTCCAGCTTGTGATTGTGACAATGTAACAGTGGCTGATTTAAATCACATTATATTTATGTGCCCACGGCATCAAAACTCACGACTGAATTTAATAACTTCTATCATACAAATGAATGATAAAAATATCTGTATGCCATTTTCTTTAAATCAGCTATTGATGCGAAAGTCAAAATGTATAATAATGAAATTGTATAGATTTTTCAAAGAAATTAGACTACAACTGTAGTTACTTTTGTTTTCATTAGAGACATTGTATAATGTAAAAATGTTTTTAATAACTATTGTTTGTTAGAATAAGTATGGCTCCTTTGTAATCCACTCCTTTGTGAATTTACCTACCTGCATGAAACCAAGGCCCAGTACAGTTTGTTCAAAGCCGTCCTGGCGGGTCTCTGGACGCACAGTATCCCAGTCATCCTTCACAATACTTAGGAAAAAAAAAAAAAAAAAAAAAAAAAAAAAAAAAAAAAAAGTATACAAAGTAAATTTATTATTACAAATTAGTTAATTAGGTATAAAAATAGTGTAAGATAATAAAATTGGCTGGCGATATAACTTGATGCAAATTTATTGTTTATAGATCTCATAAACACCACTAGACATAAATTTAAAAAAAAGTCTGTGGCTAATGGACCTAAAGGTCCGAGGCCAAACCAAATTACAACAACAACAACAACAACAACAACATATATAAACATATAAAAACTCAAACTGACCTTGATTTCGGGTTCTAGGGGCCAAATTCATTTGAAAAAAATTTTGCACCGTCGATATAAGGAATTTTAAACTTAAACAAACGAACTTTTTTTTATCAAGTCTGCGTCAACTCCCTAGAAAAATCTACCTTAAATACGTGGAGGTAGTGAAAAGTACTTAGTCTACAATATAAAATAATTACTTTAATAATTTTTGTTTCCTGTACGTAATCTAATTTATGACTTACACATTTAGCAAAAGATTCATACAGCAGTTTCTAAACCCTTTAAAAAGCTCTTTATTTTTGTCTTCGAACCGCTCATCGATGGCACATATGACTTCATCGAAAATCGTTCACCTCTCAAGAATTTTCTGTGCTTTGGGAATTAATAATAGTCTGGTGGTGCTAAATCCGAAGGGGTGGCTGATCAATCAATTTGAAGAAAATTTTATCAATTCTTTGCTTGGTAATCAGCGACTTGTGAGCAAGGGCTTTATCCTGCAAGTTAGTTACTTACTACATGCTCCTTTGACAATTTTGTATTGTTCTAAAAAAGCAGCCATAACAGGAGGAGGCGTAAACTGGTCCCATCGTTATGATTTCTCCTTCACCGTTTTATAGGTCATAGTGCAGGTTCTAGCAGAACTGAAGTGATGGTGCCTAGCGGGGATGCAGTTAAGTGGCCGTCGTGGTATTATTCAACGAAATAGTTATTTTCGCCCGCTAGTTTTCTTCCCACAACTTCCTTTCTGTTGCGCGCTGTGTAAGTAAAAGCTGCCTTGGAGGCCTGGAACCGTCATAAACTCAGAAATGGCACCTCGTTCTATTCTCCGCTAATGGTTCTGGCAATGCATACCCTAAGGTCGACGTGTTGAAGCGTAGGCATGACATACTGATCGGTCCGAACAAACACGAAACCGGTCTATGCCTCCTCTGGTGATTTCTTCTCCAGTGTGTAATTGTAATTTAAAATACATTGGCCAAGCAAGCAGAGCCCTCAAAAATATGGTAACACAGCACAAAAGTGACATACGTCTGCAAAGAAGATGTGCTTTGTCTGAATATAATATTGATACTGGCCATAATGTAAATTCTTTATATTGTATCTATTTCATACTGTGAAACCTTAGATAATAAGAAATGTGTTTAGAATGTAAGGCATCTAGTCTTACATGCTTTGTCCCTAATATTGGGGAAGAAATGGGCCCGTACTGACAATTTACTAAATTGTTACTGAGTTGTATACAGTCTCTGTTTTATAACATTCCGTGTTATTTGCAGCTGCCGTGACAACATACTACTTGGTTCTGCAACGAGGTGGCGACACGTGTAAAAACGTGTTATGTGTTTAGAAATTACTTTTAACAAAAATTCATTAACCGTAAATAAAGATAATAATTTTTCAAAATACTCCCCCCATTTATATTTCCTCGACAAAAACAAAACACAAATTTAAATACACAATTAGTTAACTTGCATAATATGTCAAATTGACTCTTATAGACGTCAATCAAATATCACAAAAATTGTGTTCATGTTTGTTATTTAATAATTTTTTCAAGTTGAATTCTAATACTCACTTTATGTAAGTATTTAAAACTTTTTTTTTAAATTAAAATTACAATGTTTTTCTTTCCATGATGTAGGATAATGGAATAAAGCATTCCGAAAACTCGGCAATTTAATAAAGAGCTTTTCTGCAAGTGATGGCTAGCCCACATTGTTTTTTAATGTTAATAATACCGTCATGAAAGCTGAAAATTATATATATATATATATATATATATATATATATATATATATATATATATATATATTTATATATATATATATATATATATATATATATATATATATAATATATATATATATATATATATATATATATATATATATATATATATATATAGAGCCCATTTAAGATAGAAACACCCCTGTTACTTGTACATTTATAATTCGATTTTGATGAAAAAAATATATATATGAGATGAGAATTTTTATAAATGATGTGAAAATTGTTCTTTATGCCACTTGACCAAGGACTACTAATGCAGTTTTTCTGTGTCAAAAAATGTGGAAAAGATCTGGGCCATTCTTAGGAAGAAAATCAGTACGCCACTCCATTCTGCTTATCCGAAATAGATACATACCAAATTTGAAAAAAAAAAATTAGTAACCATTTCAGAGAATTTTATTTGTATGACCCTTCTTATATATGAAAATACCCTGTAAATTTTGCATTTATAGCTCGATTCTCTTTATTGAGCTCTCAAAAGATAGAAAATGATGCAGTCTGTAGATCCTAAGAAAATTGTTTCCTATGCTATTAGATCATGGCCTACTAAAACTATTTTCTAATGATTTATAAACTTTTTTTTCAACTCTAGAGAAGTTGTTGACATTTATAGTGTATAACGAACTTTTTTCATGAAATTTGATAGGTAACAGTTTTGAAGAATGACGAATCTAGTGGCGTACGTATTTTCCTCTAAAACCAACCCTAATCTTTTTTTTAATTTTTGACATATGAAAATAGTTTTAGTGGGCCGTGATCGAATGGCATATAAAACATTTTTCACAGGATCTATAGACTTCTTGATTTTCTAACTTTGGAGATCTCGATAAAAAGAATCGCGTTATAAATGTAAAAGTTACAGGGTGTTTCCATATAAGAATGGTATTTATTTTCTTCCTAACAATGGCCCTAACCCTTTTCCAACTTTTTTGACATAGCAAAATGCATTAGTAGGCCTTGCTCAGGTCACATTG